>QEPC01006748.1:1251937-1284537 GCA_003113815.1 Sphenodon punctatus | reverse complement strand
AGTCCCATCCAGACCCCCCAGGTCACGCAGCCGTCTCAACAACAGCCCATGGTCCACGGTGTCAAAAGCGGCCAAGAGATCTAGCAGGATGAGAAATGTTGAACATCCTGCATCCATCTCCCGGCGGAGATCGTCGACCAAGGCCACCAACGCCATCTCGGTGCCATAGCCGGGGCGGAACCCAGATTGAAATGGGTCAAGGAAACCGATGCTGTCTAGATGCGTCTGGAGCTGAAGTGCCACCGCCCATTCAATAACCTTCCCTAAAAAGGGAAGGTTAGAGACAGGTCGGTAACTGGCGAGGACATCCACGTCCAACGATGTTTTTTTCAGCAGGGGGTGCACCACAGCCTCCTTGAGACTAGGCGACAGCCTCCCCTGCTACATGGACACGTTCACTATCCTCGCCAGCACCGTCCCCAACGTCTCCCTGGAAGCTTTTAACGAACCAGGACGGGCATGGATCAAGTTCACAACATGTGGCCCTAACAGACCCCAGGACTTCCGCCGCATCGGCCGGCGTCAGTTCCTGAAACTCCCCCCACAAAGCTGGACCAGATGGGGCCTCCAGCACCTCGCGCTCTCTATCTATTGCCTCTAATCCGGCTGCAAAGTAATCTGAATTAAAATGTTATTTTATTTTTTTAAATAAAAAAGCCTTGATTTTTATCTACCCTACTTTGGGTTTATTTCAAAGTGAATATAAGCTATAAGGAAGTAATCTTGCTCAAATGCATCTAACACACGGCAAATGTGCATGTATTTCCATAATTCATTCTTGCCATAAGTATTTGCTTAGATTTGACACAAAGCACTAACATACTTTCGCTCAGAAAGCTATTGTTTTGCTAGCACCAATAGTCTGTTTCCCAGATACAAACTCATGGGAGCTAATTTTACAGGGAATAAAGCAAAGATATTGAAATGCATTACTGTAAGCCAAGTACTAGTAATAAAAATGTACCAGATGTGATTAAGGGGAAAATATCCTGGATTGGTGGAACTAAATCAAGAACTATGTAAATCTTATTTACATAAATTCATTAGCTCACTCCAAAAAGGTTGTTTTTAATCTAGTTCCTGTAGTATTATATAATGGACACAAACCTTCCTCCCCTTATCAGATAGCAGCAAGGTATTATTTAAATAGGAATGTTTCACCCAAAAGAAAAAAAACCCACACACACACCCCTCTAAGGCACTAGAATTACTGTGGGTTTAGAGCAAGTGTCTAATGAAGCACAAGGCTCCCTTATCACTGCAGTCATTTTGAAAGTTGTCGGACAGTGCTTTGCAATTATGTACTGTACAGACAAAAGCATCTCTCACCAATTGAAGTGAAGAAGTCTGTATGGGCATAGGAATGGGGCAACAACAAGACCAGGAGCAAGGTACACCACGCTTTGGTGAATGCCATAGCTCTTCTTCCCTGTAAATCACCTCACCAGACACCTACAAGAAAAAACACAGGAATAGACTTTTAGAATGTGCTTTTAAGTTTCTTAGAAAACAGCTGTTCTTTATTCACATAGTTCCCACTTAATTCCTATTTTGTTTGCTGACAGTTTTGATTAATATACAAGCTGTCTTAATTTCCCCCCCTCTCCTTTGGAATACTAGCAGCCTTGCAAGGTTTCTCTGGGAGAAAACGAAATTATCTTCCCAAAGGACTCCCAGCAGCATTCTGCAGACAGAACTTGTACTGTTCTTTTATGCAGTTAAGAAGGGCAGCATAGCAGAGATACATTTAGAAAGTGGCCTTCAGCATTTAAAGTCTCAAACACTGAAGGCATTGCTACCATAATACAGCCAAAAGAAGTTTTAAAACCTTAAAAGTGTATTATATGCAGACTTTGGGGAAACCAAAAAACAAGATATACACCCCACTGAGTTAAAGACTTCCTCCCAGTGTAGGCGCAAAACCTCCAGTTCTGTAAGAGTAAAATGAATCCCTGAGGAATACACGATTGATAGCAGCATGCCAACAAACCCCCTTGAAATAGTGCGGCCAGTCATCCTAATGTTCGCAGCACATTTCTGACTAGTCATATCAAAAGATAGCACCTGGCTTACAACTAACCTTCAGAAAAGTCTGTGGAGCCAGACAGAATGCACTGGTATTTCCTCATGAGCTGCTGCCAAAATTCACACTTTTGGACAATCAAAGCCTAGGGTTGCTTGCCACACAAGCCTGCTTTTCACAGTTCTTTCCTCCCTGCTTCAGGAAAGTCAAGTCAGGTTATATTCCATGCTGCTTTTCCCACTGAGAGAAATGCTGGATGAATGAATCCCAAAACAAAAGTTTATAACATGGTAGTTTACTTCTACAACATGAAGTTTTCTTAAGTTTAAAATACTTAAACATATAGAATATACTAGTTAGGTCAGTCTGCCACCAGAGATCGATGGATACAATTGGTTTTCAGAATTCTCTGGGGTATATACTCCCCTGACCTTGATGGCTGCTCTGTCAATAACCTGGTCACTTTGTGGAATGACATCTTGACCATGGCCATTGACAAAGTTGCACCCAGACAGCCGCTTGCCACTGCTTCATCAGCACATATACGGAGGACCCAAGGCAGCTGAAGCCGGAGGGTAGGAGGTTGACCACCACCTGCACTACCTAACTCACACTGAAGCCAACTGATTGAGGCATGGGTCGTTTTTGAAGGACTATGCCTTGGCTGCCATGGTGGAGAAGAAAGTTTTCTTCTCCACTATCATAGCATCTGCAAAGTCTCATCCAGCGGAGCAGTTCTGCATGGTGGGTGTCCTGGTTAACCCAGCCTGTCTCCACCAGGAGGTGGAGTTATACGTTGCCCGCTGTAACATTTTCATTAGTTACTTTGCAGACAAAATTGCTCATGTTCACAACAACTTGGTGGCTACCATTTTAAATGCAGGATCGGAGTTTGGGGTTATGGAAACTCAGTCTAGTCCTGTTTATTTGGATTAGTTTCCATTAGTATCGCTCACTAATGCAAAGGAGGTGCTTGAGGCAGTGAGGGTAACCAGTTCACTAGATCCTTGCCTGTCCTGGCTGGTAAAAGACAGCTAGGAGATATTGGGGCCATCGTTGGCTGGGTTTGTCAACACCTCCCTCTGGGAGGGGAGGGTGTTGGACACCCTTAAAAACTGCGGTGGTCCATCCCCTGCTTAAAAAGCCATCTTTGGACACCGTCAGCTATCGGCCTGTTTCTAACCTTCTCTTTTTAGGGAAAGTTACTGAACTGGTTGCCCAACAGCTCCAGGCACACATCAATGCCGTTGGACGCCTGGACCTGTTTCAGTCAGGTCTCTGTCCTGGGTATGGCACGGAGACTGCGCTTGTGGCTTTGGTCGATGACCTGTGCCTGGAGATCGACAAGGGGAATTCTACCTTGTCGATCTTGTTAGATCTTTCTGCCGTCTTTGATACGGTTGATCATGAGGTGGTGTTGGCATGACTGGAGAACTACTCGAGTGGTTCTGCTCTCTCGTCAGGGAAGTCCCAGTGAGTGGTGATGGGCAATTGCTCATTGTCTCCTTGTGACCTTCCCTGTGGCGTCCCACAGGGTTCTATTCTGTCCCCTTCTTGTTCAGTGTGTATCTGAGGGAACTGGGAGAGGTCATTCGGAGGTTTGGTGTGAAGCATCATCAATATGCCAATGACACTCTGCTCTACCTCTCTTTTGCCATCTGACCCAAGTCTTACAGTCTCGGTGCTTACCCAATGTCCGGCTGCTGTTGGGAACTGGATGAGGGTGACCAGACAAACTGAATCCTGACAAAAGACTAAAGGGATGATGGCTGGCCAGTCTTGTGGCTTGGAGGGGATTGGGATACCTGTCGTTGATGGGGATCTGGTCACTCAGGTTTGCAGCCTCAGAGTGCTCTTGGATACCTCACTGCGCCTCAATTATCATCAGGTGGCAGCGGTGGCCAGGAACACTTTTCACCAACTTTATTTGGTGAGGAGGCTGCAGCCTCTTATTTCCAATTCAGATTTGGCCACTGTCATCCATGCTTTCATCACCTCGAGGCTAGATTGCAATGCATTCTAGTGGGGCTGCCCTTGAAGACCGTTTGGAAGCTGCAGCTAGTGCAGAATGTGGCAGTTTGGCTCCTTTCGTGAACGTATCGCAGTGCTCCGAAGTCTGCACTGGCTGCCTATAGCTTCCTGGGCACAATTCAAGGTGCTGGTTTTGACCTTTAAAGCCCTCAATTGTTTGCATCCCATATATCTGAAAGACCACCTAACCTACCATGTCCCTTTGCAGCCCCTATGGTTAGCTGGGGGTACCCTCCTGTGTGTTCCATCTGTTACCCTTGTCCATGGGACAGAGGCGCACAAGAGAGCTCTCAGTTGCTGCCCCCATGCTGTGGCACTCCCGTCCCCAGGATGCTTGCTTGAGCCTGGTTGTATTCTGGAGGCAGTGCAAAACTTTATATATTTGGGAAAGCATTTGGCAGGCAGGCATAGGTGGGGTCTGTTTGGGCTTTTAGGTGAGGTTTGAGGGGAGGGTGTTTTTTTGTATGAATGTTAATGCTTTTAACTTTGTTGACTGTGAGCCACCCTGAGTCTTATTGAATTTTTATGCCGCCCTTCCTATAAGTAAGTATTGTTGGTAGCCTCCCCCATAATTAGAACACAATACTGTGTGCACGCAGGTACATGAGAGAGATCTTCGCTCCACGGACTTAAAAATTAAGTTGCAGGATTTTTCATCCAGGATTGGCCTCAGGAGAGAGTGACCTGGGCTTCCTTGTTTGCTCTGTATGTGTGGGGAGCTGCATCCATTTGTCCATCCCCTGTGGGAGGAGGAAACAATTCCTATCACCTGACCCTTTCTGCTTCTCCTGTAGGTATTTCATCCAGGGTTGGCCCTAGCCCTTGGGTGGCACCCAAAGGGTGCTGGCCATTTGTGGGGCCATCATGGTAGTGGTAGCTTGAGTCTTTGCCTTGTTGATCGCCAGTTTCCACTGCCGCATAGGAACTGGGAAACAGGTGTGTTTGCCCAGCTCTCTCCCCTTAAAAGGGACCTTGTCTGGTGCTGCTGTCCTAAAACCGTCGGTGCTTCTTCCAGTGGAGTCCAGCTGGTTACTCAAGTTGGATTCCCCCTGAATTTTAAGGATTGTGCCGACAATAAGGGGAGTGAGAACCATTGCCCTGTGGGGAGTATACTAGCCGAGATTGTTTTTTTTCCCTTGGAGCACTGATCCCTGTGGTCTAGTTCACAATGCCTGCAATTACTAGAAGCGCAATTAAGAATTTGGCAGCTGGTAATTTAGATATACATGGCTTTTCATCCATGAGAGCCCAGGCCAGCCCAAAGTTAGAGAGTTTATGGTTAAACATGAAGAGGAAGGTGTAATCAATAGCTCATCCAATGATAGGGCTCCAATAAAAACTAGCCTAGGCTTGAAAGATTCTCGAGTACTACTGGATGCTGGAGCAGACCCAGGAAATTTTTTAGTACAGCCCCATGAAACTATGTACCTGAGACACAGGGCCTATCAGAAGGGCACTTTTGTTTTCCTCCATGTACAGGCCAGGCCCACTGGACAACGTGTGAGGTTCCCCAGTAGGATCCTTAGAACAACCCCTTGGAGGAGCCCTGGATTGCCTTCGGGGAGTGGATTTACCTCAGGGGGAGATTAAGAGGGGGGGGGGGGTTAAGACTCCCAGTTTTATCTAGCATGTCTGAACAGCAGGGGGGGATTATTGGGGGACAATCATTGTATTATGATCAGTAAATTGACTGCAGAAATATTTAACAACATAAGTATGTTCCAAATCCTACTCTTTTGAAATCAAGAGTATGTTCCAGTTACTGTTGGATCTAGAAATTGTACAGGGCCATTCTGTGGATGAGAGAACTGCTGGGGAGGGAATGTCAATAGTTGAGAGTGCAAGAAGTAACAGATAAAGATGTACTTGGGTACATCTCCTCAAGAGGTAGTTAAGTCACTTAGAAGGGCTAAAAGGAGAACTGTAAGGAAAAGGAAGTATCCTTAAAAAAAAAACCACAACGCCAAGTGAGCTAGAAGTAAAATTAACTTTGGAAGGTTGTTTAAGCTCTTGGAGAAACTGCCTGAAGAAGCCTTTCCAGGGTGCAATAAAATTCCATTGAGTAGGGGACTTCGTAGTTGCCCAAATATTTTGATTAAGAAGGTATTGTCACCAGTAATTCAGTCAAACAGTCAATCCAAGGACAATCTGAACTATCCCCCCACCCACCCAAAAGGAGGGAATTGTACCTCCAAGGATCTTCAGGTCCAGTTTGAGCAAATCCTTATTCAACTAATAGTAATAAAATAAGCTCATGATGGTCCTCTGAAGGTAGAAAGCATCATAAGGATTCTTCAGCTTCCCCTAGAACTATTTTGCTTCCCTATGTTTACAAATTAGAAACTCCAACTCAATTATAGACAGCTGGCTTTTATTAATTATCCAAAGCCCAAGGGCATATTGAACCAAACTGAGCACTTTAAGCATTTGCAGAGACAAATTTAAAAAGTCTCCTTTGAGCAGATATCAGCTGATGAAATTATTTGTATTGAATATTTTATAATTACAGCAAAGCCAGGGTTTTGGTCACTTCTCTCTCTACCCACATTACCCAGAGATTTTATAAGCTGAAGTATCAGAGTATATCTATATCTAGATGTTTTACTAATCAGGTTATCTCCCTGTAGTGAATTAATAGACTGATTGAAGCATTAACCAAGAGAATACTGTACATATCTGTAACTACTGAAAGGATGCTATGAGTTTCCTTTATGCTTTATTTGCTTCCTATATGCTTTATAGTAATTTTAGTTTAGGAATATTGAAAATGCATATTATGAGGAAAACAGGCTGACAAAGAGAAGGAGATGAGAGAAATATATTGACAAGGATACATTCTGGTCATCAATAAAGAAAAGGCCCAGTAGGAACAGAACTAGCAAGAACTGTCCATTCCCAGATCAGAGTTTTGCACATTAAAGAAAACAACAAACAAGAGAGAAGGAACAGATAAGAACTAAGCAATGCAATGAGAAGAGATGGCCTAGTCAGACAGGCCTCCCATCTGGAGGGAGGGGTAGGTAGGATATAACTGGTCAGGACATCCCATAACAATGACTAAGCAGAAAGTACCCCAAATCTGAACAGCCAATGGGAAAACTTTCTAAGCTTAGCACCGACAACCCCATACTCTGGATAATCATAAGGCAGTCACTAGATAAAAAGGCCAGCCCTAGACAGGGAAGGTGCCTTACATGGTACCCTCTGACCAGTTATTTAGGTGACTGCCCGTTGATCGATGCTTGGCCCTTTCCAACGCTCTCAAAGGCTGTGAAAAATCAAAGACTCCATCAGCTAGGTTCCTAGATAGACCTCGATTGGGCCCCTGCCCTGCCTCTCCTCTCGAGACCAGACCGGAGACCTCTGACGTGTAAGAACACATGTATATGTATTTGTGTGTGCGCGCTTGCTGTTAGAGTAGGTGAAGGCTATTGTAGATGCAAGTGTATTGGTGCTATATTCCCAGTTTTCTATATTGAAATAGTAATAAACATAAGTCTATTTAAGGGGCTTGTGATCTGTTTCATAGTGCCTCTGCCAAGATCCTGGAATTGGGAACTGCCTACTAGGGGTTTAAGTCCTGCTCCTAGTCAGGAAAAATAGAGAATGGTTCCAATTTGTTACATCCCCACTTGTTCAGCTACAGGAAGGGGCACCCAAATTGGGGGGTGATGGGTTCAATGATCTTACAGATTTAATTAGCTTTGAGGATGAACCAAAAGATGCACTTAAATCTGGTTCAATTGGACAATATGATTTGAAAAAGGAAAATGAGATTAAGCCCTTTGATAAGGTATTTAGGTTCGAGGCTAACCACACTGATCTCTAGAAAACTCCTAGTGTTCACTTAGATGAGAACGTTGAGCAACGGGTGAGGACTCTTATTTATATTTGAGCTTTTACCCTTGGAAGAACAGAGTAACATCATTGAGCAAATTGAGGTTCTTAAAACAATGTTAGTTGATATTAAAGGAAGTATCCCTAAGACGCCATTACATCCCCAGATAGGCCAGCCAAATGAGCCTATTGTAGTTGAAAGTCCACTGGTACCTCCATGAGTTCCCTCAGAAAGGTATTTACCCATATCCGACGATGAGTGGCTGCAGAGTAGGTTTCTGTCCTGACGAATATGGGATGATAATGTCCACTGGCTAGAATACTCGAGAACCTAGAAACATGGAAATATCCAATGTAGCAGTATCGTTAACTGCACTGGATGAATTGAATGAGGGCACCAAGAGTGTGGCGAGGTAGTCCATTGAGCGACGAGCCTACATTTTTAAGGCAGACTGACCAGTGCCTAGGCCCCCAATGACTACGTGATAATGGCTAGGATGAAGCTCAGTCTGTCTTCATGATATCATGGAACACAAGAGGCCTCGCCAGTAAAGTTGGTGATGAGGATTGTGTCCCGTTTGTCACCAAATAAGATATTGTTCTATTCCAGGAAACTTAGTGTGTGTCCCCTTTTTTTTAAATTAAGGGATAAAAGATGTTTTCATCTTCCAGCTAAGAATTTAAGACCTAAGGACATCCATTGGTGAGACTCCTTACAATGGTTGTTAATAGCATGGCATACTCGGTCAGACAAATCCATAGTGATTTGTCAGACTATCAAATCCAATTTTTCCAAATACCTACTCCATAGTGATATTTGTCCAACTATCAGACTGAGCCCTATTAAAGAACCTTTGTAGATTTTCATTAATATCTATTTCCCTCCTCTGTCCACTAAGACTCTAGTCCAAGAAAAACGGAATAACCTTTCGCTCTATATTGAGAAACTTAGAGAAGATTTTCAAGATAAAGTATTAATAGGTGGTGATTTGAATGCAAGATTAGGGGGACTTTCTTGGAGTGACAATGATTTCCTGGTATTAAATGAGATCTGTGGCATTCCAACTCTGGAATTCATGGATAGGGGTGTGAATAAGGCTGGCCTGGAATTCTATAAAATTCGAATGCACCATAACTTACATGTAATTAATGGTTCTTTTGCCAGTCTTAGTGCTAGAGATGTTATGTTCTTTGCTGATAGATGAGAGAGTACTATTATTTCCTAATAGAAGCATCTGACTGATTTATTATTTAAAACTTGCAAATCTCCTAGCGGTTGGAGTGTGATCATTTTCCATTAACTCTTCAACTGCACAGAGGACCTTTTATTAAACAAAGATCAAATGCTGATCATCTAGATCAGAGTATAGAGATATCACTCCAATTATTTACAACAAAAGACTGCACAGGGATGAAGAGTTGGCTGTCAATATAAGCAGGAGAGGGATTTAGATAAGTTATGCAATCAAATATCCTATAAAGATCCTCATGAGATTACAATAGGTATACAAATTATAAACCATTTATTAAATTTATTTATTTGTTCACATTTATACCCTGCCCCTCCTGAAACAGCTCAGGGCGGCTTACAGTCTCACATATTACACACACATACACACACAAACTATAAAATATTTTTAAAACACTCATAAAACAATTAAAACAGGACCAGGGAACATAAAAATAAATACAATAAATAAGGGTGAAGGGGGATAAAAGACCCCTAACCCACCCTCCCAAAAGGCCTGCGCAAACAGCCAGGTTTTACAAATTTGCTGGAATGTTAAAAGGCTTGGGGCCAGGTGAGCTTCCTCCAGGAGGGAGTTCCAAAGGCACGTCCCAGCCACCGAGAATGCCCTCTCCATTGTGGCCCCCCGCTTAACACGGGGGACCTCCAAGAAGGCACCCCCAGCACACTGAAGGAGCCGCTCTGGGACATGGAGGGCGAGGCAGTCCCTGAAGTACGAGGGGCCCAGACCGTGAAGGGCCTTAAAAGTCAATACCAAAACCTTGAACCTGGCTCAGCTTGCTATCGGCAACCAGTGCAGAGTCCGGAGCACAGATTATGTGCTCCCGACAGCCCGTCCCCGAAAGGAGCTGGGCCACCACATTCTGCACTAGCTGCAGCCTCTGCACCAGGAACAAGGGCAGCTCCACATAGAGCACATTGCAGTAGTCCATCTTTAGGGAGGAAAATAGGTTTAATGCCTACTAAACCAGAGAAGAACTGGTTCAGCCTGGTTTGATTCTGAATGTAGGCAAGTTAAAGGAAGTTAAATAAGGGACTAAGAAGGAGCAGAAGACCAACCAAGGATAATTATTCAGATACATTTTGTTTATTAAGAAACCAATATAAATTATTTTGGTAAAGAAGAAACAAGTATATTATGATAGCCAGTGGGAAAAGTTTAGATTAGCAGTGAATAAAAAAAAAAAAGATAGCAAGGCATTCTGGCAATTAGTGGCCAATGGGACAGATTCTGTTCAATATAATTTATACTGTAATGTCACTCCAGAAGATTGGGTTAATTACTTTTTCCTCCCAATTTTCCACTAAGGAGTCTTGCTTGACTGATTCCAGTGTGCTGACTGTAAATAGCCCTGTTGCTTTGTACTATTTATTGGAGGAACTAGTAGTAAATCTCATAACAAAGGAATGATAAAGCACCAGGACCTGATGGGATCCCTGCAGAGGTTTATTCTTTAAACCTCTATTGGTGGGCACTTATCTTGGTGCTTTGGTTTAACAGCATAAGAGAGTCAAGGTCAAATTCCTGATTTTGGGAAAGGCCATACTATCATTCCAGTTTATAAAAAGGGCAGTAGGAATATCCCTGAATCCTACTGTCCTAATAGCTTATTAAATATCTCTTGTAAAATCTTTGGGTGAAATGTTACACCATCTGACTAAATGGGTAGAAATTTACTTTCTGAAGCCCAGGCAGGATTCAGAGAGGGATATTCTACAATAGAACATTTATTCACTTTTCAATATTTGCAGCACAAGTATACCAGAGCTACTAAGGGTGCTTTATATGTAGCTTTTATTGATGCGATACAACAGGGGACTTCTCTGAACCAAGCTGCAGATTGGGGCTAGTTGCCCTGCTCTTAAATCTCATTATAAACTTGCATCAGAATACTTGGGAACAGGTCCGTTATGGATCCAAAGGGGAATTGACAGAGAAATTTCATATACAGAAAGGAGTTCATGAGGGTTGTGTTTTGGCTCCAACATTATTCAATATATATTATAAAGGTTATGCAAAGCCCCGACTTTCATCCACCATATTTGCTGAACACCCCTGTTGATGTTTGCATAGGATGCCATGATTATCACTAGGACACCAATAGGGCTTCAAAGAGCATTGACCAGGTTTTCTGAATTATGTAATAAAAACAAACTTGTTATAAATTATAGCAAGACAAAAATTGCTTGTAGTGGGGAATTACAGATATTTAGGCTTCTTGGTATGTTCTTCAGTCAGCTGGAAAAAACAAGCATGCAAGTCCAGGCTTTTTCAAACAGCAGCAGCTATCATGAGATTCCATAATAGCTAACCTAGGAAATCAAGGATGGATACCCTGCATGTTTTTACAGCAAAGGTTATTGCAGATCCTTTATGGTTCTGAGGTTTGAGGCTGAGAGTTGAATATTAATATACCCCAATAACAACTGGCAGACTCTGGAAGTTGTTGAAAATACATTTTTGCAGAGTTTGCTGAGGGTCCCCCAGGGCGTTCCAGCTGCAGTGGTGAGAGCCGAGACAGGTATGTTAGCTATCTCCGGTTTAGGAAGGCAGGCGACTCTCAGATATTGGGCCAAGTTATGTGCCCAGAAAGAGGATTCTTTGACCGCTCTTTGTTTGAGGGAGGAATTGGAACATGTAGGAGGATGTGGCTCTCCTTGGATGACCCAAATTTCATCTTACTTGAAGAACTTGGGTCTATCATTCTCTTATTTTGGGGGAAAAACTCCACTTGAACAAAGATCTATGATAGATATGTGGTCTGCCAATATCACAAAGCAAGAGGATCTGGCATTGCTGGCTGATTCGAAGGCCCCTCACCTTCAATATTTTAAGCTCCAACATAAATTCGAGGCATAGCTGGAAAAGTTAAGTGATTCAGTGGCCCGTAGAGCTTATATGCAATTGCGTTTTTTGCTATTCCCTTCTGCGGCAACTAAAGGGCGATATGGAAAGAAACCATATGAGAGCAGGACCTGCCCCTGTATGCTTATGGAAACAAGAGGATCTGGAGCATTTCTTGTTTAATTGTTCCCCTTATGAAAGCATAAGGCAGACTTGGCTGTGTTCGATATGGAAAGGGAAGGAATTTCTTTCAAAGGGCGGTAAACTACTAGTCACAAGGGATGATCAGGTGATGAGAACTTCAGGTGATGGGGCTTCAGGAAGCGGGGGGACGTATGGATATTGTGTATTTTGCCTGTAAACTTCCAAGTGTACCATTTTCCTTATATCTGTTCCAAAAGATTTCTTCTTTTGTGAGAAGTTTATTTTCTGTTTGGATGTTTTTACTTTAGCTGTTATTTCTGTTCTTATGGCTATGGCGAAAGCTAATGCCACAATAAATCTTACTTACTAATATACCCCAAAATAAAAGTTTCTTTAGGGGTCTACTTGGACTATCGCCCTCAATTCCAGCAGTCTTTTTGAGGCTAGAAACTGGACGTGTCAATTTAAACACAATTATAATTGTAAAGGTTCTAAAATATTGGTTCAAGGTTATGGCAGCTTCTCCCCCGAGCTTTATTAAAATGGGTTTTTTGGAAGACAGCAATAGAATTCCTTCCTGGCAATCTCCGTGGTTGAAGTTTGTCAACACTACTTTTCATAAAGATACGTTAGGCTATTATGTGAACAACGATAGCAGGTTATTTACTTCGGTGGAAAGAGCTACAGCTGTATGAAGATTTAATAGATATGTCCTGGCAAAAGGATTTTGCTGTTACCTGCCCTTCACGGGTGGCACCGTCGTATCGGCTGTGGAAAAAGGAGCTGGGAGTGGAAAAGTACCTCAAATTAGAACGGGGATGGAATCATGTTAAGGCCTTATGTAGACCTTGGAGCAAATGCCATCATCTGTACTGGAGGAAAGGTATCTCTAAGGAGCAGAGATGGTGACCTTGCGGAAGTAGAGCAAATCGAGGATGTAGTTCACTACATCCTCGATTGCCCGTGGGTTGAAGAGCTCAGGAACAGGTATCTTCCCGATACACTTGGGCTATTTTGATATTTCTTTCAGTGTGAAAAATATGGCTGTTCTCCCAAACAGATTCTGGTATTTTGCATAATCGGCTAAATTTTGCCACTGAAACTGAATCTATTAGAAGATCCAGTTAGGACTGCCCCAATGACATCAATTAGTGGTAGTATATAGAACCCAGGGTATTCACATTAGTATTCTATTTTACCTTATTTTATTTATTATAAAAGTACTTTTACCATATGGTTTAGACATATTTACTGATAGCCCAATATTGGGCTTTCACATGATCATGGATGGATATTTTATGTTCTATGACCCCGTGTAGGGCTTTTATGTGTGTAGATTTGTTTTGTATGACTTGTATCAGACTATGGCAATTGCCAATCTGGAAATAAACTGAAACAGAGCTGAATTGAACCGATTAAATTGCAGTCCATCTCACAGGGCCTGGTCTATCAAGCTATTGGATTTGGCCACTTGTAAGAATTGAGCCATGAGTAATTCAGGCCTGTATAGGCCAGAGAGAAGAGAGCTGACAGTTTCTAGAAATAGGAAAACAAGTTTCTTGTAACCTTGTCTTTCCCTGGGAAAAGCCTGATAAACAACTCTTCTCCAGTGGTCTCTCTGGAGCCTAAACATGGATCTAATATTATGAATCATGGACCAATCAGGGATGGCTCAGAGGATGGGTGGAAATCCCAGCTCATTGACTGGATCTGGGATCTTTGTTTAAGACGTTATAAAAAGTGACACCCCAGGTCCCTCAGGGCTGTCTTCATCTGGGATTACATGGTTTCTTTGGATTCCTTGGCTCGGTTGTGACGCCTGGTACCTGCGATCAACCACCCTGATCTCCCAGATGTTGGACACTGGTAAATAAATTAACTTTCTACTCCAGCCTGGCTATTGCGTTTACTCACTCCAGTAAAGTTAATGGGTTTCTTCTCTCACAGTCTATGAACTTGTGTCACATCTTTGGGTTAGCCCTCCCCCCCACCCCAATAGCCCACCAGCCATAAACATACACTATAATGGTGCTGTGACTCAATGGGTTTGAGCCCCGCGGGACCTGGGTCATCACTTTTTATATATATTTTACATTTATTTATTTAATTACACTTATATGCCACCCCCTCATGCCGATGGCATCTCGGGCCGGCTTCCAACAAATATAAAAACAATCTAAAATGTAAAACCACATCTAAAAAATTCTAGTATTAAACAAAATTTAAGACACCCCCCATACAGGAATTTAACCCACCCTCCCCACCTCCGAAGGCCTGGGAGAACAGCCGTGTCTTACAGGCCCGACGGAAGGCCAACACACTCAGGGCCAGCCGTGCTTCCTCTGGGAGGGAGTTCCAAAGGCATGGCCCAGCCACTGAGAACGCCATCCCCATTGTAGCCCTCCGCTTTATGCGGGGGACCTCCAGGAAGGCACCCATGGTGGACCAAAGGGGCCGTCCTGAGTCAGGGAGGGCGAGGAGGTCCCTGAGATATTCAGGTCCAAGACCGTACAGGGCCTTATAGATCAAAGTCAGCACCCTGAATCTGGCTCGGTACATTACGGGCAGCCAGTGCAGTGCACAGAGCACCGGTGTTATGTGCTCTTGTTGGCCCATCCGTGTTAGGAGAGGGCCACCACATTCTGCACTAGCTGCAACCTCCGGGCCAGCGTCAAGGGAAGCCCCACGTAGAGCGCATTACAGTAGTTCAGCCTTGAGGTGATGAAAGCATGGATCAAGGTGACCAGGTCGGGTCTGGAGATTTATGGGCGCAGCCTCCATACCACACACAGCTGGCGGAAAGCCACCTTCGCCACCACAGCCACCTGATCTAGGTGGAGGTCTGCATCCAACAACACCCCCAGACTCCAGACCTGCTAGGCCGTGGAGGGGCGCAACCTCTCCACAAGAGGGGGCAACACCTCCCCTGCTCGGTCTACCACCATCACCTCCGTCTTATCGGGATTGAGCTTCAGTCTGCTCTGCCACAACCAAGTCGCCATGGCCACCAAACATTGGGATAGCACAGAGACGGCAGGGCCTGGGTCAGCTGAAAAAGAGAGTTCAAGCTGGGTGTCATCAGCATATTGGTGGCAATGCACACCAAATCCTTTTCACGATCTCCCCCAAGGGCTGCATGTATACATTAAACAATAAAGGAGACAGGATTGAACCTTGAGGAATGCCACATTCCAGAGTCCGGGGGCTAGATGCTTCTGCCCCCAGGACAGCCTGCTGGGTCCTCCCCGAGAGAAATGACTGGAACCAGCCGAGGGCGGTCCCATCCAGACCCCACCCCCCCGGTCATGCAACTGTCTCAACAGAAGCCCATGGTCCACTCTATCAAACGCGGCCGAGAGATCTACCAGGACCAGTAATGTTGAGCGTCCATCTCCTGGCTGAGATCGTCCACCAAAGCCACTAATGCCATCTCTGTACCATAGCCGGGTCAAAACCCTGATTGAAACAGGTCAAGAAAACCGATGCTGTCTAGGTGACCCTGGAGCTATACGGCCACCACCCATTCAATAACCTTCCCTAAAAAGGGAAGGTTAGAGACGGGTCAGTAACTGGCGAGTGCGTCCACATCCAAAGATGCCTTCTTCAACAGGGGGTGCACCACAGCCTCCTTAAGACTGGGGGGCAAACTCCCCTGCCAAAGGGTATCACTCCCGCCAGTTGATCACAACAAAGTTGATCACTCCCGCCAGCACCACCCCCAATGTCTCCCTGGAGGCTTTCACCAACCAGGACGGGCAAGGATCTAATTCACAACTGGTGGCCCTAACCGACCCCAGGATCCGCACAGCATCAGCTGGTGTCACTTCCTGAAACTCATCCTAGAAAGATGGACCAGACGGCACTTTCATCACCTCATGCTCCATTTCTACTATGTCTAATCCAGTGTCGAAGTTGCTCTGGATTTGAGCGATCTTGTCTGCGAAGTAGGTGGCAAACTCCTCACAGCGGGCCTGGGACAAGTCTCCATCCAGGCAGAGGGAGGCCAGACTGACCAGCCCCTGCACCACCCAGAACAGCTCCGCTGGATACGACTTTGCAGACGCTATGAGGGCAGCAAAGAATTCCTTCTTTGCCACCCTCAACGTAGGACCGCAAATAGGCCCTACGAAGAAGTCGGTTGGATTCAGCGCAAGTCCGATGCCAGCGTTGCTCTAGTCGCCTGCCTTCCTGCTTCATACCCCGCAGTCCCTCAGTAAACCGGGGCAGGGGATGTCTCGGAGCCACCCTGTCAATAGCCTCCCCAAGCAAGATGTTCCAAGCCTGGATGAGTTCATCCACAGAGCGGCTGACAGGATCCAGGGTTAAATCCCCCAGGGCCTCCTAGAACTGCTGAGGTTCCATCAGCCTCCGAGGGTGGACCTCGGTCTTATAGGGTCTTAAACAAATGACAATCATACATCACCTATGCTACGTATGACTTGTTACACATTTCACTCATCCTTAGTGCCATCCCTGATTGGTCCACGATTCATAACAGTACATCAACCTTTAGGCTCCAGAGAGACTGAAGAAGAGCTGTTTATCAGGCTTTTCCCAGGGAAAGACAAGGTTACAAGAAACTTGTTATCCTTAAGTTTCTATTTCTAGAAACGGTCAGCTCTTTTCTCTCTCTGGTCTAGACAGGCTTGAAAAGCCTGAACCAAAGTTATGGATCCCTGATTTACTCATGGTTCAATTCCATTCCACTCCTTTTTCCTTCTTCTGTCTGCGACAGCCCTTTTTCTGATTTACTTCACGCAATTCTTTTGTTGTTTTCTTCTTCTGGTTGGAACCAGAATAGGAAGTCAAGAAAAAAAACAAAACAAAAAAACCCCACACCAAAAGAGGCTATTACTGGATTTCACTGGATTTTGTAGTTTGCACAAGTGCTGGCAGTTCCTACCCTTACAATAAAGCCATAGGGATTTTCTTTATTTCACAGAGGCCTTGTAAAGATACACAGCCCTGAGGTATCATGAAAGGACTTTGAATCCCATTAACCCCCACAAATTTGAGAAAGCATAAGAACTTCTTGATTCGGTCTCTTACTCATGGAAGTTCACCACAAACATCTGCAAAGTCACCTCATTTTCATCCTTCGAATCTTCCCTAGGAAAGTTTTTCCTTAATTGCCATGGGTACAGAAAGTTTTACGATAATTAGGCAGTAGATTTGTCTAGTATCAGAACATAAGTGCCATAGCAGGTCAGACCAGCAGTCCATCTAGCCTAGCATCCTGTCTCTGACAGGGACTAGCTCTAATAACTCAAGAGAAGTATGTGTACAGGCCATGGAGGTGCTAGCCACTCTCCACTACTCAGCAGCCCCAAGTTTAAAGTCCCAACTAGTAGGAATGTATGGCTTGGTCCTCTAAGAATTAATCCAATTTCCAATTAACCTAGTTATGCTGCTGGCTTTCATGGTCTCCTCTGGAAATGAGTTCCGCAACTATCGTCAGCGGTGTGAAAAAAGTACTTGCTTTTGTTTGTTTTAAATCTGCTGCCATTTAACTTCCGAGAGGGTCCCCTTGTTCACTTGTTTGTGCTCTCACAATCTTTCCCCATTTTCTGCATGCCACTCATTATTTTATAAACTCCCCTTAAATGCCTCTTCTCCACGCTGAACAGCCCCAACTGTTGAGTTTCTCCTCATATGGAATTTGATCTATTCCTGCCTCATTCTTGTTGCCCTTCTCTGAACCTTTTTCCATTTCTATTATATAATCTTTCTTGATATGGGGTAACCAGAACTGCACACAATATTCAAGGTGGAATCATACCAAAGATTTATACAGCAGCACTGATATGAGCTTGACCTTTTATTCTTTATTCCTTTTGCAATAATGGCTAGCATTGGGTTTGCCTTTTTGACTGCTGCCACACGCTGAGCTGATGTTTTCAAGGAACTATCCACAAGGACTCCAGATCTTTCTCCCGCGTGGTTACACCCAGATTAGAACCATTGTGTATGTATGGCAAAGATGGTTTCCCCCTATGGCTGCACTTATCAATATTGAATTTCATTTGCCATTTTAATGGTCATTCACCTAGTTATGCAAGATCCACCTTCTAGTTCCTCACAGTTCACCGGGGTGTTGACTAATTTGGTGTCATCTAGCAATTTAGCCACCTCACTCTTTACTCCTTTCCCCAGATCATTAACAAATGTTAAACAATACTGGTCCCAGTACTGACTCGTGAGGCACCACACGGTCTACCTCTCTCCAACTTGAAAAATGACCATTTACTCCTACCTGGTTTCCTATCGTTTAGCCAGCTACCAGTCCATGAAAGAACATTTCCTCTTACCCCTTCAGTACTTAGTTTGCTCAAGAGTCCCTGGTGAGGGACCTCGTTAAATGCTTTTTGAAAATCCAAGCACACTATATCAACCAGATCACCCCTATCCACATGCTTGCTGACATTCTCATAGATTAGTATACTGCAGTACTGTAATTGTTCCCTTGTGCTAACCAAGGGACTTGCTTTTTGATGTGCTTCTCCAATGCATAACACCACAATGCCCTAGTTGATAGCTGGGCTTCCTGTCACTACTTAAATTAAACTACCAAAGATTAAAATCCACAACACACATAATGCAACAATAAATGCCCACATCCCCTGTAATATCTCCCCCACTTCATGCATTCAGGGATTCCATGATGTAGATACAGAAGGCCTGGACATGTTTCTTTTCTACAAATTTAAGCAAACATGAAAAACAGCTAACAGTATTGGTCAGGTACAAGTCATACACAAATGACAGCATTTGCTTGGTGGTGGTAGGTTTGCACAAAATCGTGGGCAAGAGACAAACATGCAAGCAGTCATTAGAAGTGTACCCTTTAGAGGCTGTGTGTATAATTTAGGACTGGATTTGCATACATGGTGAGAAGGCAGCAGCCAGTTTCACAGTATGCATCCTTTCCTTCTTTATGTTCACAGCAGGAAAGGGATGAAGTAGGAGTAGGCGAAGCAAATGTGCATTGCCCCCAGCTTTTAGTGCCAGAGAGAAGCTTCTTGGGCTGTATTTATCTTTTCCACAAAGACTTGCCATACTGGGTCAGACCAATCGTCCTCCTAGCACAGGATCCTGTCTCCAACAGCAGCCAGCACTGAATACTTCAAAGAAATCTATATGAAGCCAGAGAACATTTACTCTCAGATTCTAATAGCTTCAGCTTTGGAAGCCACCGGTACACAGGGCTGCACTCCCATACCATTATTCAGCTGGGGGCGTGTTCGATCTGTTCGGCAGGACAGGCACTTGGTGCAGGTTCTCCTCACCCCACCAATCACCGGGGTTTGGGGTCCTCACTCCCTTCTGAGGCTGTCCCCCGTTTGCCCACCAGGCCAGTCATAACCCAGTTGCCTGTGCGGGTCCCCACGTGATCAGAAAACCTTCACTGCAATCAGGGAGCTTTCAGAGATCCACACCCCTAGCCAAGCCTCCCCTTTATCCTTCCAGTCCAGCTGTAGCGCAGAGAACGTTCTCTGGCCACCTGTGGCTTGGAAGACTTTGCAGTGGGGTTATCTTCTATGAAGAAGGTTCGTCTAGGCTCTCACCTAGATAGGAGTACCCCCAAGTGAATTCCCCAAGGTCTAATAAAGACACAAGCACGCTAGGCTTGGTTATAAGACATATATTGAGTACATACACGTACAGGGCTGTTGATCAGATAGTGCAAGTCAATAAATCAACAAAGTCCACGCATTCTAAATCCACTGATATTCCCTGATTGTCTCTTACCCTACAGGTCCATCAGCTGCTGTCTTGGTCTGGATGTTGAAGACCGGGTTCAAGTCTTAGTTCATGGCCAAGTTTTAGTCCATGGTTTGCATTCTTGCAGCAGCTACTCTGAGCTGTTAACTTGTTGAAGTTCAAGATGGAAGAGAGCTAATTCTTGAAGAAGAACTTCCTTCTTCCTCGCAGGAGGCCCCACGTTGCTTCCTGTGTCTCCTGGTTATTGTCCTTATCAGGTGGCCAGGATGACCTGGCCATTGCTTGGCAATAAACTGCCCACTTGTTATAACAAAGGGAATACCTCCCCCCACTCTGGCAACTTGATTCAGTATCTTGCTCCGACTGAGCTTACAATCTGTTTACCCTTTAGATTACATTACACATATCCCCCAAATGTGTGTTATCTCCCCCCCCNTCCCCCCCCCCCCCCAATGGGTGCGTTGCCCCCATGTCCCCCCCTCCCCCCCAAAGCAGATGGTGCATGATCAGGAGGCCCCTGGCCTGAAGCTGCTGCTGTTAAACACGAGGGCAGTTGTTAATAAGTCAACAACTATCCAGGAATTGATCCTGGATCATGCAGCCGACCTTATGTGTATCATGGAGACCTGGCTGGACACTGAATCTGAGCCTATTCTGGCTGACCTTGTCCTGGCTGGGTATTCCATGCAGCATTAGCCATGGTCAGAGGGATGGGGGTGTAGCCATTGTTTTTAGGGACCCATGGTCTGTTAGGAGGTATCCAGTGCAGCTTATGTCCGGTATTGCTGGTCTCCATCTTGTGATTGATTTGGCAGGAGACAATTTAGGAGTGCTGCTACCTGTATGACAGCATCCCTGCATGCTCTGGCAGAGCTGGTGTCAGAGGCGGTATTGCAGTCCCCGAACATGTTAGTCTCGGGGGACTTCAACATTCACACAGACACCAATCTTGGAGGAGCGGCAGATCATGTGTTCATGGCCACCATGGACTGGTCAGGAAGTCATCTGCCCAACGTATGATGGGAGACATCCCCTTGATGTGATTTTCTGCATTGGCCCTGAGACAGGTGATCCATTGGTAGGGGAGGTGTCAATGGTGCCCTTGTCATGGTCAGATCATTACCTCCTATGGGCCTGTTTCCTGGCATACATCTGAGCCCGGAGGGGTGTGGAACCAGTTCAGTTGGTTCGCCCCCAGAGACTGATGAAACTGTAGAGGTTCCAGAATGCTCTATGGGAATTACCCTCCGATCCTGACGATCAGACGCTTGATGACCTCGTTGCTCTATGGAACACCTTGCCGACTCAGGCCATCGACCAGACTGCTCCCAGGCGTCTGGTCCCTAGGTGTCAGCACTGCAGGCTTCCTTGGTTTATTGAGGATCTGCGGTTGCTGAAGCAAGAACAGCGGCGGTTAGAGCGTTCTTGTTCTGAAGCGGACATATTGCGACCGACAGTTTGAGAGCCTATGCCATGGCTGTGAGGGCAGCAAAGAAGGAGTTCTTTGCTACCCTCATAGCATCAGTGAAGTCTCATCCAGCAGAGGTTTTCCAGGTGGTGAGGGGGCTGGTCAGTCTGGCCTCCCTCTGTCTGGAACCAGAGTTTTCCAGTGCCCACTGTTCCATTTTTGTTGATTTTGCAGATAAAACTGCTCATAGTCACCATGACTTCAACCCCGCGCTTGTTACACTAAGAGACCCAGCGATTAGGGAAGCCTTGTCTTGTCTGGTTCCGTGGGATCTATTTCAGTGTATGTCGCTCGTCGATGCGGGGGATGTTCTTGGGGCGGCTAGAGCATCTGGACCATATCGGTTTTCTTGATCCCTTGCAGTCCGGCTTTGGTCTGACCTATAGCACTAAGACTGCACTTGTGGCTTTGGTTGACGACCTCCACATGGAATTTGATCTGGGGTGGTCGACCCTGCTGATTCTGTCAGCAGCCTTCGATACTGTTGACCATGAGATGTTGGCACCTTACCTGTGGGACAGAGCAGTAGTGGTCGGAATTGTTCTTGAATGGTTCCACTCCTTCTTGGGAGAACTTAGCAGGTGGCGCTCGGGGACTGTTCTTCATCTCCCCAAGACCTCTTGTGTGGAGTCCCACAGGGTTCCATCTTGTCCCCTCTCCTGTTCAACATGTATAGACAGCTGTTGGGCAAGGTCATCAGGAGGTTTCAGGTGCAGTGTCACCAACATTTTATTTTATCAATTTATACCCAGCCCCTCCTGTAAAACAGCTTGGGGCGGCTAACGATTTTAAAAGAATAAAAAATACAGTAATATAAATTTAACACAATCATAATAATATAAACAATTACAGCAGGGCTAGGACAAAAAAAACAACCACACACCAAATAATAAATAAGGGTAGGATGGAGATAAAAACCCTAACCCACCCTCCCCAAAGGCCTGGATGAACAGCCAGGTTTTACAAACTCGCTGGAATGTTAAAAGGCTTGGGGCCAGGCGAGCTTCCTCCAGGAGGGAATTCCAAAGGCGCGGCGCGGCCACCGAGAATGCCCTCACCATTGTGGCCCCCTGCTTAACGCGGGGGACCTCCAAGAAGGCACCCCCGGCAGACCGAAGGAGCCGCTCTGGGGCATGGAGGGCGAGGTGGTCCCTGAGGTACGAGGGGCCCAGACTGTGAACGGCCTTATAGATCAATACCAATACCTTGAACCTGGCTCGGCACGCTATTGGCAACCAGTGCAGAGTCCGGAGCACAGGTGTTATGTGATCTTGGAGACCTGCCCCAAGAGGAGTCGGGCCAGCTGCATTCTGCACTAGCAGCAGCCTCCGCACCAGGAACAAGGGCAGCCCCACGTAGAGCGCATTGCAGTAGTCCAGCCTCGAGGTGACAAAGGCATGGGTGAGGGAGGCCAGGTCTGGGCCGGAGACGTACGGATGCAGCCTCCACACCAGATATAACTGACGGAAGGTGGCCTTTGCCACCTGTCGATCCAGGTGGAGATCTGAGTCCAATATCACCCCCAGACTCTGAATCTGCTGAGCTATAGGAGGGTGAACCCCTCCGATCAGGGGGGCTGCACCTCCCTCTTTCTCCCCACCACCATCACCTCTGTCTTACCGGGGTTGAGCTTCAGTCTGCTCTGCCACATCCACTCTGCCACGGCCTCCGGACACTGGGATAGCAATGAGACAGCAGGGTCTGGATCTGCTGAAAAAGAGGTACAGCCGAGTATCAGCATATTGCTGACATCGCACCCCAAACCCTCTCATGACCTCACCCAAGGGCTGCATATACACATTAAATAATAATGGAGCCCAAATGGAACCCTGTGGAATGCTGCAGGATAAAACGTGGGGGCAAGATTTTTCGGCTCCCAACACTACCTGCTGGCTTCTCCCCAAGAGGAATGAGCGGAACCGTTCAAGAACAGTCCCGTCCAGACCTCCCAGGTTATGCAGCCGTCTCAACAGCAGCCCATGGTCCACGGTGTCAAAAGTGGCTGAGAGATCTAGCAGGATAAGAAACGTCAAACATCCTGCGTCCATCTCCCGGCAGAGATCGTCGACCAAGGCCACCAATGCTGTCTCGGTGCCATAGCTAGGGCGGAACCCAGATTGAAAAGTGTCCAGGAAACCAATGCTATCTAGATGCGCTTGGAGCTGGATCACCACTACCCACTCAATAACCTTCCCTAAAAAGTGAAGGTTAGACAGAGGTTGGTAGCTGGCGAATGCGTCCACATCCAATGATGGTTTCTTCAGCAGGGGGCGTACCACAGCCTCGAGGCTAGGCGACAACCTCCCCTGCCTCAGGGATGCACAGACCACCCTCGCCAGCACCATCCCTAACGTCTCCCTGGAGGCTTTCACAAACCAGGACGGGCACGGATCAAGTTCACAACTGGCGGCTCTCACAGACCCCAAGACATCCACCGCATCAGCTGGCATCCCTTCCTGAAACTCCCCCCCTCCCCCCCCAAAGTTGGACCAGACAGGGCCTCCGGGACCTCGTGCTCTCCACCTACCGCCCCCAACCCAGCGCCAAAGTCGCTCTGAATCCGAGCGATCTTGTCTACGAAGTAGGTGACAAACTCCTCACAGCAGGCCTGGGACAAGTCCCCATTCAGGCAGAGGGAGGCCGGACTGACCAGCCCCCGCACCACCCGAAACAGCTCCGCCAGGCATGACTTCGCCAACGTTATGAGGGCAGCAAAGAACTCCTTCTTTGCTGTCCTCATAGCCTCAACATAGAACCGCAAATGGGCCCTATGGAGAAGTTGGTCGGAGTCAGATCGAGTCAGACGTCAGCGTTGCTCTAGCCTCCTGCCTACTTGTTTCATACACCGCAGCCCCTCAGTAAACCAAGGGGTCCTGCGGTGACAAGACAGAGGCGGGGCGGCGTGTCTCAGAGTCACCCTGTCAATGGCCTCCCTCAGCAAGCCGTTCCAATGCTGGACTAGTTCATCAACCGAGTGGCCATCCGGGTCCAAGGTTAATTCCCTCAGGACCTCCTGGAAACGCTGGGGTTCCATCAGCCTCCAAGGGTGGACCAATCTAACCGGTCCCATCCTCTTATGGAGGTGGCGCGCTGCGAGGTTGGCCTGGAGGAGATAATGGTCCATCCATGACAAGGGCAAAGCCCTAACCTCCCTCACTACCGGACCACCCACCTCAAGGCCAAAACTAAAGATCAGGTCGAGGATACGACCCCCCACATGGGTCGGGCAGTTGACCATTTGGGACAAATCCATGGTTGCCATGGCAGTCATGAATTCTTTCTCCGCTCCTACAAAGCCGGCATCAGCATGGACATTGAAGTCCCCAAGGACCAAAGTCCTGGAGGAGACCAACGCCATCTCCAAAGTCAACTCTGCTAGAGTGGCACGGGATGCTGCCGGACAGGCAGGGGCCCGTATGCCAGCAGCACCCCTAACTTGCCCCCAGCCAAATCAAGCACCACATGCTGATGATACCCAAGTTTTTTATCCAATCCAGACCCAGCAGTCTCAGTGCTTACTTGGTGTCTGGCAGCTGTGGGGCCTGGATGAGGGCAAGCCATCTGAAGTGGAATCCCAACAACACGGAGGTGATGTTAGTGGGTAAGGCAGCGGGTGTGGCATCCCATCATTGCTGAGGTTTGTCCCCTGCTGGTCCCCATGGTTCATAGCCTGGGAGTGCACCTCCATTCCCAATTCTGCCTGAATCTCCAGGAAGGGGGCTGTGGCAAGGAGCACATTTTACCAATTACATCTGGTGTGGCGCCTTCCATCGTTTGTGTAGGACTTGGACCTTCCCACTATTATCCATTATTTTATCACCTCAAGACTAGACTATTGTAACGTGCTCTACATGTGGCTACCCATGGTGACGGTTTGGTGACTGCAGCTGGTGCAGAATGTGGCGGTCCACCTCCTAACAGGGACGGGTCACCACGAGCACATTACACCAGTGCTCCGAGCTGGCTGCCAATGGTCTTTTGGGCCTGATTCAAAGTGTTGGTGCTTACCTATAAAGCCCTATATGGCCTGGGCCCCACCTAATTGCAGGACTGCCTCACCTCCTGGATCAACCCCTGCGGTCTGCCAGGAGTACCTTTCTCAAAGTCCCCCGAGTGGCTCGGGGTGTGTGTGTGTGTGACTATGGAGAAGGCGTTCTCAATGGCTACACCTAGGCTGTGGAACTCCCTTCCAGTGGAGGCCCGTGTGGCCTCCTTCTGCTGACAATGTTAAGACCTGGCTGCTCCACCAGGCTTTTGATGAGGGAGATTGGTAGGGTGGGAGGTTTGAGGGTTAGGTTGGGGGGATTCTTTTGTTTATTCTTTAACATCCCCCCCTCCCCCATGGTGGACTATCAGTTGTTTTGGTTTTTTAATATATTTTTGTATTTATTATATTTATATTGTATTTTTTATTTTTTTGTACTTGTTAGCCGTCCCAAGCTGCTTTGTCAGGAGAGGTGGGGTAAAAATTTGTAAAATAAAATAAAGCAAACTAACAGCTGCTGATGGTCCTACTTCCAGGCCTCCTATTGTAAGCACAAAGACGACAGAGGTGAGCTCTTGTGGCCCTAGAGCCAGCTATATCTGCTTGCAGAACCCCCAAGATCTGCCTAGATCTGTGGGATTCAGGAATGAAACTTTTGTCTTCCACAAGGAGGGGCAAAACTGACGCTAGTGGAAGAATTCAGAGGAAACCTTACAGTGGCGGGTACGAGATCTCCTTCTTCCTCATTTCACTTAGGCTTTGTTACAGAAGCACTCGACTCTACTTTGAGGAGACTGAATTGGCTGTCAAAAGTTTTGTTTTCCTCCGCTGGTGGAAATCATATTTCCTGCAGTAATTTTCGAGTCACTTCTACAAAGTTAATCCCTTGCTGTCCTGGGAGTTAACATTGGAGTTGTTGCACTTGCTCTGGGAGCAAGGTCTGCATTCACCCCATATTCTACTCATTTACTCCAAGACAGATATTTTCTGCGATGCCCCATTGGCAAGTGAGCCAACACCACAATGAAAAGGAGTTACTATTGCTAATTGATATGCTCTGTGGAGCAGCAAATACAACCACATGGTTCCTCTGCAGTCAAGTATTTGCACATATAACTGCATATCTGTGCTGGTTCAGAACAGGAACGAATGTACTATAAAACATTTAGCACTACGCACACCTGTCATTTAATGCTATTGCACCAAGTGTATGCAACCAGAGAACTAAGCCTGGAAACTTCCATGAGAGTTCTATGCTTACACCAGGTCCGAAATTGGTCCGAACTCAGACCTGGTATAATTTAGTTAAAACAAATGTTTGCTCCTCTCTACTATACTGAACCTAGTTCTTCCTTCTGATGTCCAAAGATCAAAAAGGAATTGAGTGCACACACATGGTGCACATATGTTCCACCAAAAAAAAAAGGGGGGGGGGCTTAAAGTAGTACTGGAGTACTAGAGGACAGAGACTAATTGTTTCCAAGGAAGTGTAGCATCTCCTATATTCCGCTAAATCAGGCAAATAAGCCTGTGCTTCTACTACACAGAAAGTATTTACTAGCTTTCAGTTATCAGTACTAGGATTCATTGAATTAGCAGTACTGTGTGTGTCAATAGCAATTTCTGGGAAAAGCTCATGAGGAAGTTTTATCCTCTCTGCCAAGGGAAGAAGATTAGCTTAGTGGTTAAGGAGCCAGCATGCGAGACATACAGGTATAAATACCCTGCTATACCAGAATTCCCATGCGGTGCTAAGCAAGTTATTAGGGATTGGACTTTTGGATTCGGAAAGAACCGAAAGCACCCAATAATGGCCATTTTGGATTAATCTGAAGTTTGGTCTTTTTTTGGTATCGGTTGTATCTGATCTTATGCACTGATATTTGTATCGGATTGTTAACATTGCGGTTTGTCCCGATTGACTTCAGTGGGAAAGCCGCAATGTTAAAGATTCGATACAAGTCAATGCAAAAGATCAGATACAACCGATGAGAACCAAAATACTTGAGAACCGAAAGTAACCAAAATTTTGCCGAGACTCACCCCTACACGTTATGCAGCCTCTGTGCCATCATCCACCCCGCCCCATCCCTCTCCAAAAATGGAGATAGTAGGACTCTTCTCTTTCCTGGGTGTTATGAAGAATAAATTCACTGAGGCTTATTCATGATGCTGGAGCCCTACCTCAGATTGATAAGTAACTGAGTTGAACAGTAACTCACCAAAACTTCTTCCATTGTGACAAATCGCCTAATGCATTTTTGCAGCAAGCTTTCCCCTGCATTTTCCTTTAAAACAGTCTCAATTGTCCATAGTAACCTGCTTGTGTTACAGTTCTTAGACACCTTCATGCTTCCCTGTTTACTGCAGGGCTCCACCCAGGACTCCCACCTGGCTGCCGACTTCAGTTTACATATTTCAACAACAAAGCTTCCAACATAAATACTCTTACGTCGCATCCCTTACACCAGGCACCCAGCCTAGAGGCAGCTCCTCCCAGCTTCCCCTGGTGAAGCTCCCTCTAGCTAGGCTGCCAGGCAAGCCGTAAGTATTCATGGCTTCTGGTCACCTGACCATCCCTCAACCACCTACCCCATTTACCCCACCTGAGCTCCTCAAGCCCTTTAACTGAGCCTCAGGGAGTCAGGCCATCAGGGTCAGAGAACTCCTTGAGCAGGTGCAACTGAAGCACTTCAGCCCAACATGCTACACTATTAGGCCACCAACTAGAAGCTAAGAGATGCAACAGTAAGCATACCAAACATTTTGCTCTAACATTCCTTAGGCTGCGTTCCCACCTGTGGCAGCAGTGGCTGCAGCAGGATGGGCGAGGGAAGACGCGGCAACGCAGAGGAGCCGGCCGACATGAAAAGAGCCAGTGAAAACGGAGATCTGCACCATGACATGCGGAAGAGAAGCCAAGGCAGATCCTCGTTTGCACTGGCTCTTTTCCCGTTGGCCGGCTCCTCCGCACTGCCGCGTCTTCCCTCGCCCCTCCCGCTGCAGCCACTGCAGGTGGGAACACAGCCTTAGTGTTTACTTTATCAAGGTTAGTTGGGATGAGAACACAGTGACCATCATTCTTGAAAGCTTTTGAAGGTTTCTAAATTTGGTAAGAACATTAGTAGAAAGGCATTTATTTTAGTATTTTCTTCTGTGTTGGATCACAACTACATTAAGCCACCATTATAGAGGGATTGGGACAATAGTTCATTTGTAGGTGTCCTTGTCCAAAAATTTTTAAAGTATTAACTGAGCTGAAAGCATCAACTCCCTGCACAGGCGAGATTAAAAAGGCAACTTACTGGGAAAGGGATAGAAATAAAATTGATAGTATCTTAATGTCACTATATAAATCCATGGTGCACCCACACCTTGAACGTTATGTACAACTCTGGCCACACCCCACCCCAAAGAGAGATCTAGTAGAACTGGAAAAGGTACAGAGAAGGGCAACAGAGAAGGGCAACAGAGATGACCAAGGATACAAAGCAACTTTCACCTGAGGATAGGCTCAAAAGACTAGGAATCTTCAGCTAAGAAAAAGAAAAGAAAAATGGTGGGGAATAGGGCAGAGATATAGTAAGCAGTTCATAACATTGTGAATAGTACAGAGGGAAAAAAAACTAGGTAGCTGTTAGTCTCTCATAATACTAGAAGTCAGGGACACTCAAAGTTAACAGACTGCAGGACTTAAACACCCCCAAAGGGAAGCACTTTTTCACACAAAGCATAATTGATCAATGGAACTGGCTCGCCATGAGATGTTGTGAAAGCCAAGAACATAAGTGGGTTCTAAAGAGGATTGGATAATTTCATGGAGAATAGGTCTACCAATAGCTATCAGCCGCGTTGGATGGAGATGAAACTTCTGGCTGCCAAAAAAAATGGGATCAAGTGATGGATCCCTCCATACATGACCTGCATTTGTACCACTTTTTCAGAAACATCTGGTCCTGGCTTCTGTTCAAGACACGATGCTGGAATAGATAGACCTGTATAGCATTTCTTGTGGTTTTAAATTAAACACTGGGAAAAGGTGTAGAGTAGCATAACAAAGCTTGGACTGAACGAGTGGTCTTTTCTAGATCCGCAACCAGTCAAAATTATGGATGCAAAAAATCTCTGCCTTTCACATTTCATAGTTTACAATAAAGCAGTCTATTTAAATCTCATTTGTAGTTTGATTTTGACACATCTAAAAGAATTGAAATTTTAAAAACTTGCTTATTTGCAAGTGTGATACAATAGTAACTTTCATAATAAGCACAGTTTCAACGATTTGCACAGAAGTCACAGATAACTTGGAGGACCTAGCTCCTAAGAAATATGCTTGCAACGAGGACAACAGGAAATAAAAAGCTTTCATAAATCTAGACTTCTGAAATATCAATTCTTCTACACTTGGCTATTTGACTTTTGAGTGCATTCTACTTATTCATAACACTTGAGTGTAAACGAAAGAACGGAAATAAAACTTCTTTCCAGAAATTGAGTGAGCAAGGTTGATGAAAGAATGCTACTGCCACGTATCTCCCCATCCCCCACTTCCATACTGGACATTTCATCTCTCTGAACTTCTTTACAAGTGAAGTCTCTTAAAAAACACAGCTCTTCCAAAGAGGCTAGAAACAGTTAAGTTTCTGTATAGCATAACTTCTCTTGATTCTACTCATGTCTTTTCCACTGATTTCCAAAAGGATCAATTTACAGAGTTCTGCAGAAAAAAATAATAATGCTCACATTCCTTGATTTCTGCATGAAATGCTTGTCACAGCCAACATTATTTCTTAAACTTGACCAGACTTGAAATAACTATAGAAGCTGCGTCAGTAATACTCCTAGACTGCGGCTGCATTAAAATAATGTTCTAATAATAGCCAGCGAGAATTAAGTTAGTGTACTGTGGTTTAGATAAATATTAGGTCTAACAGGCACTCAGGTACCATAAAAACGTAAATCAATGATCCATTCAACAGCTACAGTCATATCAAAAGCCAGACTCAAACAGAGAAAGGAACCGGATTCAATTTAAGAAGTAGTAAACACACACTTAACCAGATTGATATGCAGCAGAACCATCTACTGCAAACAGTTTTTCCTTAGTGGGTAAAGCAAGCTCAGGAGGCGATGAAGGAGAAAGCCCAGCGAGCTAGGCCCGAGACAGATTTTTCCCTCCTGACCACGACTAGGATTTTCAGAGCACATCTGACAAGTTCAGACTGGGCTCGCTCGCAGTTTAGTTTCTTTCATGCAGCAAGGAGTTTGGCGGACTCTGAAAGTTTGCAGAGCTCTAGTGCACGCTACCCGAGTGGCTCCCCGGGGGAAGCGAGGGGTTCCCCGCGTGATAGGCAACAGGGCAGCTTCCTCGTGGTGCTTGACTGGAAAACAACGCTTGTCTGGGAAAGACATACCCTCCCCCAATAGCCACTTCGGGGGGGGGGGGGTAGGGTCCGAAAATCCCCATCCTCCTCCTACAGCGGCTCCCCTCATAAGCACAAGCCCCCGACTCTGCAGCGAGGACAGCAAGTTCGCGCCTCACCTGAGCGCGGATAAGGTTTATCTCGGCTGCCGGGACCGCCCCGCTTGCACCAGCACGCTTCAAAGGACTGCAAGATCCAGCGATGCCTAGAAGCTTCACAGGCCCCTCCGAGCCTTTATATGGGCCGGGATGCCGCGTGGCCCCTCCCACGGGCCAGGAATGGGGAGTAGGCGGCCACGATTGCCAGCAGAAGCTGTTCTACGTGAGCTCGGTCACAGCAGCGCCCGGGGCAATGCGCAGGCGCAGCTCCCCGCAGCCCCCCCCCTCCTTCATAGCGTGGCGGCGGGGCGAGGGAAAGCACCTACAGGGCATTTCGAGCCGCTCTCGTCTGTGTTCCTCTCAGGTATCCCTTCCCTCCCGGTGCCTCCTCTCCCCAGGGCGGGCTCCAGTTCCATTCACAAACTCACCCACAGGGCCGGCAACGAGAGAGGAAACAGAGACCTGGTTCATTGCCAGCTGCCGGGGTAAGGCACTTACTTACCTACTGGGCCAGAGTCGCTGACTCTCCATGGGGTCATGGGTTTAAAGCCAAACGGGGGGAGGGGAGGGGAGGAGAGAAGAGGGTGGTAGCTGTCGTCAGGGTTCTCGACTGCAGCGTGCCCCCAAGGCTATGTTTTCCAGCTTTTCTCAGACACCATTAGAGCTGGAGCTGCTGCTGCTTTTTATTTTTGTAAAGAAACGAAAGCTGGAATTCTTAGGATTCTCATAAGCCTTGTATTATGATGCTTCCAACCCCCCCACCCACCCAAAAATAATCACAAGACTTGCTGTTAAAAGTCTCAGGAAGTGGCAAGCTTGCTGTGGAGGTGGTGCAATAACACAGGACGCTCTGAATAGTGCTGGACCTATCCCCACAATAGCACACGCTGCGTTGGGGGCAATATCTTCTTGGAGGCAAATAAGTCCTGCTACTCCACAGGGGGAGGCAAGTCAGTCCACTGTAAGAGCAGTGTTTAAACTGTTCACAAGTCAAGCGTTGTTAAAAAGCAAATTGGGTTTGGAATACAAGGGCTGCCTGGGAGGCAACGGGTAGTAGTAGTAGTAGTAACTTTATTTGGCAAGGCCAAAGGTCACAGCCAGCACAAACAAATAATAATACCAAAAAAAGACATACAAACATAGATAACATAAAGCCATAAAAATAAAAACCGAAAGAAGGCTCCTATGAAAGAGGGAGCTTAAATTCCACAAACAATTGTCCACGAGCAAAAGCTTGAATCAAAAAGGCAACAACCTGTACTGGTAATCCCGGATCTGAGTCTGCCAAAGCTAGATTCAGTAACATTAAATCTGATCTACCGGGGAATTTAGAAATAAATTCAGATAAAAATACAGATCTCAACTGACATAAATGAGCTCTGGGTTGGGACTTGTTCATTGTAGGCGGAGCCACCAAAAATCCAGCAACTAAGAGTTATCAGCCTTCATATCTGATGGACAGAACATTAGTTAACACTGGGAACTCCTTGCTGCTGAGTAAAACCCTGCCACTTGGAGACAGAGACAACCCTTCTACTAGCATCTTATCCATTCAGTGGATGGGACATCAGTAAGACGACTGACTCTCTCTCTCTCTCTCTGTCTCTCCAACAGTGGTAGTGCCATAGCAGGATAAAAAAACCTGATCACATATTTAACACATACAAAACCTCAGGGCCACAACAAAATAGTTGCAGCATGCAGGTCTGAGTAAAGTAGAATGGCAGATTACACATTGCTATTGCACTGTGCCGGAATCCCTCCCCCCCCCCCCC
>QEPC01006748.1:1223309-1238914 GCA_003113815.1 Sphenodon punctatus | reverse complement strand
GGAGTGGGAATCCTCCTCCCGCACCCCCCCAGGCTGTTTCCCATTGGGAAACAGCCTGGGGGGGGTGCGGGAGGAGGATAGGATTAGGAAGGGATCTTGCCAGGGTGCTTTCAACAAGCGCCCTGGTGAGAGCTTTCCTTGCGTCCATTGAGCGCAATGGAAGCCCTAGCTCCTCCCTCCACAGCACGTCCTATACGTGCTGTGTAGAGTGGAGCTCAGCCAGGCTGAGTGCTCAGCCGCCCAAACCACATTTTCCATTGGAAAACGTGGTTGGGCTTAGCATTTTTGAGCCTTCTGGGACCCACTCCTCTGGAGTGGATCCCAGAAGTCAACTAACAGCACCGCAGCAGCCTCTGCCTTGCCTTTGCTTCATTGAAACTGACAACAGCGCTGCAGCAGCCTCCGCTCTGAAGCAAAGGCAAGGCAGAGGCTGCTGCGGCGCTGTGGGAGGCGGCGGCGAGGTTTTGTTTTTTTGTTTTTTTTAACGAGCGGCAGCTGCGGTGCCTGGCGGGGCGTTTGGGGGGTCAGCGCCCCAAACGCCCTGGGAGGCTAGCCGCGCCTGGATGTGAGTTAGTGAATGGTTAATTAGTCACTATGAAGAGGGAACGTTTCCCAGGTGCAAGCTTTCATACCCATTTCTTTTAATTACTGTAAACTACAATGGTAAAGAGAGACGATAAAATACACCTGACTGCATGTACTAAAGCCAGTAGCTGAGCTCCCATTGATTTTAATGGGTGAGGATCGCACCCAAAAATACATTGCCTTTCCATGATGACTAAAAGCCACTGACCCAGGTGAACTACTCAGAACAGTAAAGTAAGCAAGCATAGGCCATAGATGCCTTCTGCCTTCAGAGTATTCAGCACAATGCTTTTTGTCAGCCTACACTTACTTTAAGATAGCAAATTACTATGAAAAGTAATATTGGCATTAAGTGTAACACAACAAAGATAGTGTTGAAGTGCAGTGAGTGAATAATATATATATATATATATATACACTCAAGTCTCATAAAGATTTAGTAGAAACCACATTTGTAAAAAAAAAAAAAAAGTTCAAAAGTTGAACTTAAGTCCTGCTGTCATTTATAAACCATGTGAGGATTGCTTTAATGGCTTAACTCTTTGAATTTCAGCTTTTGGACCTGAGTCTACAATTACTTGTGCATGTGCTTAGATTTTTGTGTGAGTGATCCAGCTGAAGTCAGTGGGATTATTCATGAGTAAAGATACCTCTCCCTGTCTGCTGGCTCCGTCCCCTCTGCTTTTAAACATGCCACTGTCCCCTCATCCTTAAAAAGTCCACTCTGCATCCCTCTGAACCCTCTAATTACCATCCTGTCTCGCTCTTCCCTTTTGCTTCCAAGCTCCTTAAATGGGTTGTCTACTCCCGTTGCCTTGACCTCCTCTCCGCCAATTCCTCCCTTGACCCCCCTCCAATCTGGCTTCCGCCACCTTCACTCCACTGAAACCGCTCTGGCTAAGATCACCAACTATCTTCTTGTGGCTAAATCCAACTGTCTTTACTCTATTCTTGTCCTCCTTGATCTCTCTGCTGCCTTCGACACTGTTGACCACTCGCTCCTGCTTGAATTTCTCAATCCCTAGGCAAACTCATTGCCTCCCATGATTTCCAATACCACCTATATGCTGACAACACTCAACTCTATCTCCACTCCTTCCCTCTCTCCCTCTGTTCAAGTTTGTCTCACCAACTGTCTCTCTGATATCTCCACCTGGATGTCTCAGCACCAACTCAAACCGAACATGGCGAAAACTGAACTCCTGATCTTCCCTCCCAATCCTTCCTCTCCCTCTTCTCTGTCAATTACCATTGACGGGGTCTCCATCCTCCCTGTCCCCCAAGCTCGCAGCTTGGGCTTCATCTTCGACTCTCACCTTACCTTCAAACCCTACATTGACTCTGTGGCCAAATCCTGCCGCTTCTCCCACCACAACATTGCCAAGAGCTGCCCCTTTCTGTCCGTCTCCTCTGCCCAAACTCTCATCCATGCTCTAGTCATCTCACACCTTGATTATTGTAACCTCCTCCTTGCTGGCCTTCCCCGCTCCCATCTTTCTTCCCTCATCTCTCTTCAAAACTCTGCTGCCAGGATCATCCACCTAGCCCGTTGCTTTGACCACGTGCAGCCTCTCCTTTCCTCTCCACTGGCTCCCCCTTCCTGAGCGTATTCTGCACAAGCTCCTCGTCTTCACCTACAACGCCCTTCACAACCTCGCTCCCCCCTACCTCTCTGCCCTGATCTCCCTCCAAACCCCTGCTCGAGCACTCTGCTCCTCTTCCATCCCCTCCCTCACCCTCCCATGCCTCCCCTGCTCCGCCAACCGCCTTCGTCCCTTCTCCCTCGCTGCCCCGCACGCCTGGAACTCCCTCCCTGCCCACATCCGCCTTGCTCCCTCCCTTCGTACCTTCAAATCCCTCCTCAAAATCCACCTCTTCCGCTCTTCTCTTCCTAACTCCTGCTAACCATCCCCACCCAGGATTATCCCGCACCTGTTAACTGTAAACTCCCAACTTACTGCAACCAAGCCAAGAACGTGTACCTGAGCTCTCGCATCCTCATGAATGTCGCATCCCTTGTCTCTCCCTCTGTCTCCCCTCCCCCTGTCTTTAGATTGTAAGCTCTCGGGCAGGGACCGTGTCTATCTTATTCTTTGTAAAGCGCTGGGTACGTCGCTGGCGCTGTATAAATGCTTAGAATAATAATAATAATAATTAATAATACAGCCTGATCCTTCAGCAGATAATGCACATGCTATCAGCACAAATGTGACTCCAATTCACTTCAATGGGACTGTTGTGCATACATTATCTACTGAAAGATCTGGTTGTCAAAAGGTTTTTGCAAGCTAAAAACTTTGGCTTCAAACCTGTTTAGTCGTAAGTGACCTGCATCTTTATCCTGTCATAGGCAGCAAGATCCTCTGGTTATTAGAACTGACATTAGCCCTTAGCACTGGTGTGAGTACCATTCACATCAGCGGGGCCTGTACTAGCATTAGGCTGTAGCACTAGTACTGCACAGCCAGAGCAAAATGCCCTTTAGCTTCCATACAACCTGCTACTTTGTTCTTTGACTCAAGGGGCTGTCTCACAATATTCTCAGAGAGGAAAGCTGACTTGGGCTGAGACTTGAGCCATTAACTTTTATGGCTGGAGGATTTGCCCATAGTCTGTGCTCCATATTGGCTTCCCTAGGGGAGTATAGTGAAAATGCATCTGTAGCCCTTCTACGGCCAGCAGAAAGATTTTCAGTGGAGGGTCCACTGGTAGAACTCCCTCTGGTGATCTCTGATTTAGGCCTCAAGGCTGCAAACTCTTATTTCAAAATTGTATTTATTTCAAAATTTTACTACCCCACCCCTCCTGCCACAGGCAACTTGGGGCTGCTTACAATTTCTAAAACAACATTAAAACAACTAAAAGGAGGAAAAGAAAATAACGCCATACCCAAAAAATCCCTCCACCCCTTATGCATTGTTTAATTTTACTACAGTAGCCCATAATAGAATAGTTCAGAAATGTGCAGGTTTTTGTGGTACAGGGTTTGAATGAGCCTGAGAGAGCCATTCAGGACTCTGTTTAATAGATTTTTATTAAGTTAATGGGATTGCCACTAACACACAGGATGCAAGGAATATAATTACAGTTGCCATTTCTTGTGGGTTGACCCGAGACTCACGTTTTGGCCTATGGGAGTTTCAGGGTCGAACTGTGTGAGGTGGCAACCCTAAATAGAATATTCACAGCATTTGCAAACAGCAATACCATAGATACTTTTAACATTTCCTGCTATTGGCTGCTATTGCCCACCGTATCAGAGTGCCTTGCAATCTTTAATAGCTTTATGTTCACAATTCTCTTGTGAAATAGAAAAGTACTATTTGTATTTTACAAATGCATAGAGCTTGAAGAGTGTGCATTTCTGGGTGATGTTAGGACACGGACCCACTCCACAAGTGAATATTGAGGGCTGGTACCCCAATATCCAAATAACCTCTTAAATTTAGGGGGAATTAGCTGAATTTATTCAAAGGGTCCGCACGTGTCCACTGGGATCAGTCAGAGGACGTGATGCACTGCCAGCTGGCTGGAATTTCCTTCCCACACTCCAACACAGAAAGGGGATACTCCAATACAAATGAGGAAGATTTATTGACAAAGAACTAAGTATAATACATAAACAGTTCGCCCACAGGCCAATTAGGATGATACAAGTAATTTTCTGTATCCTCCCACCAAGCACAGTTGACATACACACACACATTAATTTACAAACCAAAACCCTCCGGTCTGGTTACCCTGGTGTAAGTGGACGTTGCTAGAGGAGGAAAAGGGGAAAATAATCAATATTACCTATCCCACCCTGTTGAAAAGGGACAGGTAACCCTGTAGATCCAGCAGCATTTAGAGGAGTGGGGGAAGCTTGGACAGACCAAAGAAGGTAGTGGTCTCTGAGAAAACCTTGAGGCAAGCACGCACAGAGTAACCTGCTTGTGTTTGCATTCAAGAATGACCCAATTTGCTCATGGGGATAAGGGCAGTTATAGAGTTTCTGAGAGTGACGGGGCAAGGGGTTCCAAAGGCACTTCTTGCACAACAAGGGTGCTCAGAAATGCTAGAGCTGAAAAAGAAACCCTTGTATGATATGTTGGGGGAAATAGAACCTTGGAGGATTTCAATGGGAGGCATGGTAGGATGAACATCTCAAAAGAGGGAGGCCACCTGTTTTTGACTGTACCATTGTTTACCCAGGAGCCTCCCTTGTTTTATTCTCTTATTCCTTCCGACCAGACCGGTTTTGCATGGGGCTTTTTCTTTCTTTTTCCTTTCCCCCCTTCTGTTCCCCTGCACCCTTTGACCTGTATCTCGTGGGGTGCTGCCAAGGGAGCGGGGATTCTATGGTTTTTTGGGGGGTGAATGGTGTAGTTCCTAACAGTTAATATTTATTTATTTATTTCACATTTCTAACCTGCCCATCCTGCCACAGGCAGCTCTGGGCGGAGTACAACATAAAATATTAAGAGCATTAAAACAACTTTAAAATAAACAACAAAGCGAGGAATAAAAATACCTCCACCCTAACCCATTCCCCATATTGGTGTCACTAGCACTTAGCAAAACCCCACAAATATCTGAAGTGAACGACTTACACCTACCTTAAGTGCTATCTGCACAGAGGATCATGCTGTGAACTATTTGCCTAAGGTCAGACAGGAAGTTTGTAACAGAGCAAGGAATTGACCCTGTATTTTGTACATGCTAGACTAGCACTTCAACTACTGGGCCACAGATAAATATAGCTGCACTGTTTAAAAAATGATCTCCTTTGGCTAGCTTTCCAGGCTATGTAATGTAACAAGCTGTGAGGGCAAGCAAGGTCAATTTATTTTAATAGGATGGTGGGTATTTTCCTTATAGTTTATACTCTAGTCCTTTATCTTGTTACAGGAAGATTTGTTTGATTTGTTTTCTCAATTAATCCTATTAGACTTGTGGATTAATATGATGGGGTTTGCTGTGTTCTGGAAGCTCAAAAGAAACACTCAAGCATAATTAAACGAGCAGTGTTGTATTGCTAGTGGGCTATTTCCCCTAAATAGCTCATTTGGCATTTTTAATAACGCTGTGCTCTAATTAAATGCATGGAATCCTTTATTATAGTAGCTTCTTTCGTGACAAAATAAGGCAGGGTTTGTCAATATCCCTTGTAAACTCCATTGGTTTTTGTACAGCATTCTTCATGCCAGGGATGGGCATATAGGACAGAAGTGATATTTTACACTCTTGAAAAATTCTGTTTGCCCTTCAGTTTCAATAGCCTGAAAAAATTTGCATCTTTTAATTGTTAGGCTCTTGAAAAGCTTGGTTTTCCAATCACAGTTCACTTTCAAATAGATTAGAAAAGTTTGAAACTACGTACATCTGTCACCTGTATGACACACTCATTACTTCCAGATATTTCTTTTTTCTCTAATGATGGTCTTTATCTCTGCTTTGTCTTTTTATTGGTTAAAATTCTAGGTGCACAATGATGTAGGGATGGGAAATTTCAAGGCCTGAGGTCAAATGCAGCCTGTGGCTCGCTTTTATTTGTTCCCTTTACAGTTCCTAGATCTTGCCCCGGATCCAGTTCTGATCCCTAAGCAGTGAAAGACTGAGCTCAGGGAAAGGGAGCAGAGGAGTCTCAAGGTCAAACTGCAAAAGGTGGCAACCCAAGCAGAGATGAGGGTATGCACACAAGGATAGGGGACAGAGCCATGATCTGGACCCTCCTTTTCCTGAGTGCACCCCTTAAGCACCCCCACCCACAACATCTATGTGACCCTTTGAGCTTGTACTATTTTTCAAGGTGGTCCCTGGGAAGGACAAGTTTCCCCACCCTTGTTATAGAATCTTTTATTTGTGGAAAATCTAGTGATGTGATGTTCTGAGACATTTGTTGCAGATCTGAGTCCAGTGACTCAGCTCTCACTGGCTTTAAAATGAGTGGGAAATGCACCCAAATATTCTGTTAAAGGAAAATCGGGAATTCACTAGCATAGAGTGCCAGCATTGCAACCACTTAAGAAAAATAACAAATGGACAGTGGAGCATTTAACAGAGACTCCACTGTAACAGACCTCTGAAGGGGGTCTATGTAGAATTACACTTCATAGAGCTTCCTTTGAGGGAAGGCAGGGGAAGGGCTATTGGAAAATATAATGTATAATATCTGAAAATAATAATGTATAATGTCATATTATAGAAATGTAATATAAGATGCAGCCTGTCCTCTACATGCTGTAGGCACTGTGTTTTTTTTATTAAACCCTCTCTGGGTCAGTGTGGCAGACCTTTTATAAAACACTTCCTGCCACAGTGATATAGTGATAAGAGATCTGTGCCCTGTCATTGACAAGAGACACTTAGTAGCTCAGAGAGGTTTGGCAGGGAGCAGAGCTATTTCCATCGAGCTCTGAGATCAGGAATTTAACCCTTCTGCTTCTGAGTGAAAACCTTTATAAGTATATACAAAATGTATCACATGTATTAATCCATGCATGAATAATAATTTCCTATTAAGTATTTTATAGTGTCAACAATGTGCCTGACTCTTTAAAATCAACAATTATACAGGTCCATGCTTGAGCTGACTTACAATCTAAGAGAGACAAGGGAGGGGAACAGAGTGAAAAATAGGAATATATCCAAGAAATTGCAAAGTTGCAGGTGCACGTGCTTAGCTTAGTCACAGGGGAGAAGGCAAGGAGACAGGAATACTTCCTAGGAAGAAAGGGGTTAAAGTCTCCTGATCTACAGTGCCTAGGGATGCCATCTTGTCCTTGTTGAAGTCAATGGCTCAGCTTCCATTGATATTAATGGGTGAAGATCGTAGCCTACACGTTTTACGTTTATGAGGCAAATTATTTCCCTGTGATCAGGCTCTGAATCCTCTCCCAAACATTTCTTCAGGAGCAAAGTACAGAGTTGTTTGTAATGTGATGCACCTGATTCATGCTGTGTTTGGGATTTTCAGATTAGATTAGTGGAAATGACAGTCATAGATGTTCAACACTAATATTTAGCAGTAGCTGTATTTAAGAGCTGAAGGGGAAGTCCTTAAACGTAATGAACTGAATTAAATTCGTGTAATTCTACAAAAGTCAATGAATTTATCCAAGGGAGGAATTGGACCAAAATAGTTTGAATGAAGGGAGGTAAGGCTTATTAAACTCTGCAATGGTGGCTCTCAAAATGTTTGCCTGTGGGACCCTGTTTTGGGAGTTATGTATAATCCTGTGGACCCCCCCTCCCCAGCAAAAACATGCAAAGTAAATCAGATATCCAATCTCAGGTAATGCATTCCTTCTTGAGGTCATGCCGTACAGTTTGGGAGTCATTGCTCTTCAAACAGCTGGCAATGGCAGTTCTGTGCCATAGCTTTCAAGCCAGGCCAATGGAGAGAACCCACATTTTGCTGGTTCTGCCCAAATTCCATACTTGGATCTTGCTATTGAATTAATTTCATACCAGTGCATTTTATTAAGGAAACAAAAATCAATCTCAACTGATGTCAGGGTAACAGGGATGTAAAAACTATTACAAGAGCTATGTTACAAGAGCCACTCTCATGCTGACTTCCTTCACTTCAAATTCTGTCTCTCCCTTACTTCTGCTGTCTCCCTCGCTAGACAGAAATACTACGCCTCCCGCATTGAGTCCTGTTCTCGGGACCCTCGCCTCCTGTTCTCCACCTTTGACTCCCTCCTCAAGCCCCCCTGTCCTCCTCCTCCCTCTTCCCTTTCTGCTCAGGATCTTGCTTCCTTCTTCACCTCCAAGATAGACAAGATTAGCCTCGACATCGCTTCGACACACCTCTCCTCTTCCTACTCCCTCCCCTCTCCCTCCTCCCCCTCCTTTTCTCCTGTCCCCCTTCGCTCCCATCTCCCTTGAGGAAATCTCCTCCCTGCTCTCCTCCTCCAACCCTTCCACTTGCCCCCTTGACCCCATCCCCTCCCGCCTCCTGACCTCCATTGTTTCCACTGTCGCCCCTTCTCTCCTGAACATCATCAACCTCTCCCCCTCTACTGGCTCCTTCCCATCAGTCTTCAAGCATGCCACTGTCTCTCCTATCCTCAAAAGTCCACTCTTGACCCGTCTGACCCTTCTAGCTACCGTCCTGTCTCATTCCTTCCTTTTGTTTCCAAGCTTCTTGAACGTGTTATCTACTCCCGCTGCCTCGACTTCCTCTCCGCCAACTCCTCCCTTGACCCCCTCCAATCTGGCGTTTGCCCCCTTCACTCTACTGAAACTCCTCTTGCTAAGATCACCAACAATCTTCTTGTGGCTAAATCTAATCGCCTATATTCCATATAATCTAAATTAAAGGTAACTGTGGCTAAATCTAATCGCCTATATTCTTGTCCTTGACCTCTCTGCTGCCTTCGATACTGTTGACCACTCACTCTTGCTGGATTCACTTCACTCCCTTGGCTTCCGTGGCTCCGTCCTTGACTGGTTCTCCTCCTACCTCTCTGACCGCTCCTTCAATGTGTCTCTTGCCAACTCCACCTCCTTCTCCCTTCCACTTGGTGTTCCCCAAGGCTCTGTCCTTGGCCCTCTCCTCTAGCTATACCCTGTCCCTAGGCAAACTCATTGCCTCCCATAGCTTCCAATGTCACCTCTACGCTGATGACACTCAACTCTCTCTCTCTCCTCCCTCTCTCTCTCTCCATCTATTCAAGCTCGCCTCACCAGAATCCTGCACAAAACTCCTAGTCTTCACCTATAAAGCTCTTCACAACCTTGCTTCCCCCAACTCTCTGCGCTAATTTCCCTCCGTACTCCAGTCCGTGAACTCCGCTCCTCCTCTGTCCCCTCTCTTGCCCTCCCACGCCTCCCCTGCTCCCCTAACCGCCTTCGTCCCTTCTCCCTAGCTGCCACACACACCTGGAACTCCCTCCCTGCCCACATCCACCTCACCCCCTCCCTTCATACCTTCAGATCCCTCCTCAAGACCCACCTCTTCTGCTCTGCCCTCCCCGGCTTCTTGCTCCCCTCACCTAACTCCTACTGATACCCTCCATCCAGTACAATCTGTTACCTGAGGTCTATGTACTCATATCCTCACCACATGGACCAGCCAGCCATCATTCTCGATGTAACCAAGCCAAGCATATGCACCTGGGACCTCGCATCCTCGTGAATGTTACACTCCTTGTCTCTCCCTCTGTTCCCCTTCCTTTGTCTCACCGCACCCCCCACCCCCGTCTCTCAGATTATAAGCTCTAGGGAAAGGGCCGTGTCTATTCAGTTACTTTGTAAAGCACCAGGTACATTACTGGCACTATATAAATGCATGCTAATAATTATTATTATTATTATTATTATTATTTGTTCCAGCATCCTAAGTCCTCTGTAAAAGGGGGTAGTGGTGTTGATCTTTCTTTAGTAAAATGCTTTTCTATGGTTGAGAATGCTATATGAGTTAATTATTAATGGTTAGTGATCACTGTCCTTCATTTCTGGATAGCAATCCACCTTACCAGGGCTGGCATTAGAATAGGTCAGCTGCCCAAGACCCAGCATTTTACAGGGCTCTCAGCTGCTAACATACCTTGGTGTCCTCCAATGTCCACCCTCTTCTGCCTGTGCTGGATTTGACTGAGGACCTATAAAGCCCTGGGCTCTCAGAAGCTGCTAATGTGGAGAGAGCCAATGTATGCATGTGCAAACATGTCCTTTTCTGCCCCTCTTCGGGCATCCATTCTGGCACAGAGTCCCTATACGTGACCTTTTAGAGTTGATGTCAATCTGGATTGTGGAGTTGAACAAGCTCCTTTGGCAGAAAAACATCTGCTGCTTAGAGAAATGATGCAGCTGCAATTGCTGCTTTACGTCTAACCTGGGAATACTCTTCCATCTTTAATTCTTTTCTGGCATCATCACCACCACCCCCAACAGTTTTCCTGGCTGCTGCGATAGCTGGGTGAGGGTAGTTGTCTTTAGGAAACAGAAAGCATAGTAGTTACCTTTACACTCCTTTACTAAAGACAGATAAGCTAGGACCAAAGACAGAACAGTTAAACCCTGTTTTATAGACATTTTTGAAGGACCTTCTTAACAAACACAAGGAATATGTATTAAGGGAATTGTGTTGGAACTGTCTTCCTAAAAGCATTTTCAGCTAGACTAAAAGGTTCCTGCTGCTGCTTGGACACAGCCTCAGGCCAAAGTGAACAAACATTCTTTAATGTGTTTCTTCAAGCTTGGTGTGCAGTAACTAGGAAAGAGCAGGCTTTCTTTATGACTTGCATTGCTGCACTGTCCATTTAATTTCAAAAAAGTTTGTGGAGATTGGTGACACAGCATGTTGTGGTTCTTGTTTTAAACAGAGACCTCTCAGGTGCTGGAAATGGCTTTGGTGTATCAAACCATACACAGAAGAGCTTCCTCCCTGTGCTGCAGGTTACACTCTACTTACGTTGCAAAGATGCGGTAAGATGTTAACTCTGAGGAATTCTTTCATAGCAGGAAATCTGCAGTTTGGTTCTGTCACATTTACTACAAGAAATCATACTGAAAGGACAGATCGAGGGCAAATCCCATACATGGTGGTGGTGATATACTGAACTGCATGTCAAATGTTTAACAGCTGTTGGTTTCCTTTAAGTGTTTCCACAGTAACAGAGCCATGATTGCGATTGTGCAGGTTCCACCCCGCCCCTATGTACCGTTGGAAAGCAGCCACAGTTCAACATGCAGGAGCTAAGGCTGCTTTCTGATGTTACATGGAGGTGGGCGGGGGGTGGGGGCGGGGAGAGAAACATGTGCAGTTGCGATCACAGTTCTGTGATTAAGGGGATTAGAGCCTGTGAGAATGCACTAATCCCCTTTTATCACGTGAAAACACATGTCCTTGTAAAGGCTACATTTGGGGACCTGGTAACATGCAAATATTCTTGCATGATAAAAGGGAATTAGTGTATTCTCACAGGTGCTAATCCCCGTGATTACAGAGCTGCAGTTGTGGTTGTGCAAGTCCCCACCACCGTGTAATGTTGGAAGCAGGCTAAGTTCAGAACTAGTGCTCAGTACTTTACTCCAGACTCGAGTGAGATTTATAATCCTTAGTTATGAAGTCATCTAAATTAGAAGCCTGGGGAGGCTTCCTTCTGGGCTGCTCTCCATAACATTGGGGGCACCCACGGGGAGTGAGGGCAGCAGCTGGTCGGGGGCTCCAGAGGCAGCGCAGTGGCTATTCAAGGTTACAAGATCTTCCTCTCCCTTCCTGATGACTACAGACATTAACAACTGGTACTGGGGACGGGGCATTGGCAGTTGGGCAGCAAGGGGCCATGGAGCAGCTCGTCCTCCCCCTCCACCCTTGCAGGGTTTGGGCCTGGGGAGGCTTCCTTCCGGGCCACTCCCCATAACATTGGGGGCAGCCACAGGGAGTGAGGGCGGAAGCTGGTTGGGGGCTCCAGAGGCAGCGCAGTGGCTATTCAAGGTGACAAGATCTTCCTCCCCCTTCCTGATGACTACAGACATTAACAACTGGTACTGGGGACGGGGCATTGGCAGTTGGGCAGCAAGGGGCCATGGAGCAGCTCGTCCTCCTCCCCCCCCCTTGTGGGGCTNCCATAACATCAGGGGCAGCCAGAGGCACGTGTCAGGGGCACGGCTTGAAGGGGCACAATCAAAGGGGCCTGCCCTTTGCTCGTGCTCTTCAGTTGAGGTGGGAGGTTTGGGAGGAGGGCTTGTCAATGGGACTAGCTGATGTGAATTCTTTGCTGTTATGGATTGTGAGAAGGCCTCCCGCTGTCCCCGGTGAGAGAGGGGTTGAGAGGGAGGATGTCCCCTGGTGGCAGCAGGGAACAGAAGGATGTATTGTAGAAGGTCCCTGATGTGAATAGGATGGGAATGTTAGGACTGATAATAGCAGAGGATAATTGGAGGGGGTAAGATGTAATTAATTATTATTATTGGGGGGGGGGGGGAGTGTCGATTGTGTATTGTTTTTGAAACGCTGGGTCCCCCTGTGTGGTATATAGACTCTAGCGTTGCTGTATTTGTGTGTTGCTTTGATTGTTGGGTTCCCCTGCGTGGGGGAAAACCTCATTTATTGTATTTATTTGCTGTTGTGAGCTGCCTCGAGCCACCTTTGGGCGGGAGAGTGTGGGATACAAATTAAAAATGAAATGAAAAAAATGAAAAAGAAGCTGGGATGATTGTACATCTAGCCCTCATTGTTCATAAGGACAGCCAAACATGGCTTTATGACTTCAGAAGCAAGGAAGTAGAAATGGAGAATGTAATCCAGGATCTAATGACCCGTGTGAGATAGTGAGACATGAATTCAGTGACCAGATTTTATGTGCAAAACTGAGGGCCAAAATTTAGAGATTGTATTAAAACCTATTTAAAAATGATGTCCTACTCTGAAAGATGGTTTTGAAGTACTGCAGAGTACTGTACTTGCCTATACAGTTACTATCTGCTAAAGTAATAACAAATTCCTTGATAAGGAAAGTTCTGGAACTATAGTATGTAAGGCCTATCCAGTAGTTACCATTCCTTTCCACTGTGCTCAATGGAATGCAGAATACTAGACTATTCTGCGGTCTAGGCTTAGTCATGAAACACTTTTATTCTTTCTGAACTACAGATACATGTTTGAACTAAAGGAGAATGATGACATTTGTAGGCAAGCCCAGAACTCAGGAACTTTCTACCTCTTTCACAATTTCTCTCCCTTCCTGCAGAAAATCAGAGGCAAGTACTTGGTACCACAGATAAATGCAACAGGTAAGCAAGGAATGTAGAACAAATATCCTAATAGATTAACTAGCCAAAACGATATCAAAACAATTTTCTTCCATCAGGTCTATCAAATCAGTGATGTAAATACTGTGCCGTTGCTTCCATGTTAAGAAAGACTGGCTGAAGTCCTGAAATCTTGTTGATTTCAGTATCGCTTACCGACTCTTTAGTGGTTTCAAAATTGCTGCCACTGATCACAATGGTGAGTCCAAAAATCTAGTAGGCCACATAGAAGAACATTCTCCAGTTGCTGTACAGGGTGCCATTTATATTCATCAACAGAGTTCTAGAATTGCCATCTAATTCCCTGCATATGAACATGAGATAAACTGAACTACTTCTCTGCAAATATATTTGGTACCTCTTTATTTCAATTATGCTGTATCATTTGCTTATATTTAGTTTGGAAGTGCGATTTCATTTGGGTGGTCGGTTTTTTACATAACCTGGGTGAGTTTGTTAGAAAGATATTATAGGGCCACAGGACCAGCTGTATAGTTAAGGTAGCTTGCATTCTCCATTAAAATCACAAAATTCTACTTGTTATGATTTATCCTATAACTGTGCTATTTTGTAGGGTGGCTCGCTTGAGTGAGGGCTAGAACCTGTCCAAAGTTCAGACAGATCCGTTGAGAAACAGCTGAGTTATATGAGTTTGAAAATTGGAGGCAGAATTTTTTTTCTGGTTTTTGTGACCCTCTCCTGTTGACAGAGAAAAGTGTGTTTAAAATTATACTTCTGGAGGTGAAGAGGTGTCAGAAAATTCAAGTGCGCATTCTAGTTATTTCCTGAATTTGGATTTTTAAAATCCATCATGTAGTTTTTAAGTTGGGATGTTTTACAGTTCCCATGTTATCCAATGGAGAAAGTGAACTTGTGAAGTTATGTCACAGATGTGCAGAACACTGGTGCAGGTTCAGCGGGCAAGCTGGTCCCTCTATCGAGGAGCACCGCAAGAATATTTGCCATTCTAAGAGGCCTGAGGCAGCTGTTGGGTCCCCCCCGTGAAGATTAGGAGCAGGTTGATGGGAGTGGGATGGGGTGGGACATTTTTAAAAGTCACAAAAATTCCCAGACAGTCCTGAAAAGTCTTGGACAGTCCTGCCAAAGTCAGTCTGTTTTTTTCCATGATGGTACTGTTTAGGGATGTGCAAACGGAATGCGGTTTGGATGTTCGGACGTTCGGCCTGAAACCTGAGTTCGGGTTTGTTTGTTCGGTTCAGCGGAGTTCGGTTTGACCGAACTTGGCCGAACATTCGAAAATAGCGCTATCGATACCGATACTGAATTAGAAGATTTTTTTTCGGTATCAGTATAATTTGGCCCTGAAACGACCCCTGCTCTCCACCCCTGGTGCCAGGAAGTCTGTTCCTCAGCTGCCTCCCCCTTCCAGTCATGTTTTTCCACCCCTGAACTCACCTGAACATGACCAAACTGTTAGTCGATTTTCGAGTTCGGTTCGGACGTCCAAACAGACCGGGTTTGGGCTGAACTCCGAACATCTGAACCGCGTTCGCACATCCCTAGTACTGTTGTAGGAGAGGGAATTTAGTGTATTTCCCTTTCAAAAACCATGAAGTTATAGGATCAAAAAATCTTTGGTTTAAGAGAAGAGTTAAATTTTTTAAAATTTCTTAATATGTCAGTCATGCTCCAAAAAGCATGGAAATTGTAAGTTAACACTTCCGTCTTAACTTGAATGCCATATAAGTAGTAAAGACATTGTACAGTCTCACATATTGTGCTCGCTTACAACCTAGGCTCCATGCACCCACACTTTGTCTTGGTCTTTCAGCCCCAATCCTCGTTATGTGCAGGTTGAGGGCAACACTGAAGCTCCCCCCACCCCAATGTTATGGACTTGATCCCTGTCTCCGCTGTAGCCCATACATACAGTTCCCCTCCACTGCTGACTGCTCCCAAGGCTTGTCCCTGAATAGACGTCACCCATCTCTCAGCCTTCTCTCCCCCATCTCCCAGCACCTGGGTTCCCCTTTCCATAAACACACTCAGGGCTGGCCCCAGGCATGTGCCACATGTGCGGCTGGGGCCCCGCACTTGCCTGGCTGGGCAGCAGGCTGCAGCCAGCTTCTCCCCCAGAAAGTGATTCTTCCTCCCCTCCCTGGCTCCAGACCCCATCCCTCACCTGCCTCTGCCTTCTAGTAGTGCTGCAGCGGCAGCAGCAGCGGGATCGGGCTGGGAGATAAGGCTGTTTACAAACAGCTCCTCCCCACGTGCTGATCAGAAGGTTGCTACCTTGTAAAGAAGGTTCTTCG
>QEPC01006748.1:1200073-1213783 GCA_003113815.1 Sphenodon punctatus | reverse complement strand
TTTTATGCTCTTTCGTATTATTTTTATTAAGAAATATGTATGGCACAGCTGGTTACTGCAAGCACATAAATTAGAGCAGGTTCGATCATATAAGTACATAGGCATAATCTTCACATATAACGGATCTCGGCAGACCCATATTGGTTCTGTAAAGCAAAGAATAAAAACAGAAGCCCTAGCAATTCAGCGATCATTCGTGCAGTACGGGCAGCAAAGTATTACAGCAGTTAAGCGGCTTATGGACGCAAAAATTGTAGTAAGCTTTCTTTATGGTGCAGCGATATGGAGTTCCCCAAACCATGCTTTGACAGGATTGGAGGCAGTAGTGAACGGGTTGTGGAGAAGGCTGTTGGCAATCCCCCCCTCAACTAATGCAGCAATGATAAATCTGGAGGTTGGGAAATCAACTTTAGCTGCTGCAGTAGCAATACGGACATTATCCTTTTGGGCAAAATTGAGGGAGGCCCCAGAGGCATCATTTGCCTCTTTGGCCATGCAAGAAAAGATGTGTGATAAAGAATGTGGGACTGACAACTGGTGGACAGGAATAAACCTGCAACTTAGGAGCCTAGGTTTTTCAGAGGCTTTTTTGCAGGACAAAACAAGTAAGGAGACTATTAAGCTATTGAAGCTGCAGATACTAGACATTGATAGGCAGAATTTGAGAGCAGTGGCAAGCTCTACTACAGCTGCCCCCTTCTATAAGTATTTGTTACCCCCAAAAGGAGGAGCTACCTATTTGGAGCATTTGGCAGACCCTGTACTGAGAAAGGCTTTCACAAATTTACGATTCCAAACCATGCAATCAGCGGTATTGAAGGGCAGATATGAACAAACCCCATATGATGAAAGGATCTGTCCATGTGGTGGGGAGGTGGAGGATCTAGCCCACTATGTATATTAATATGCCCATTGCATGAAAACCAGCACAAGCAATTGCAGGAGGTCTCGGGTTGGGATGGTTCTTGCCTGGTGATACAGCAGCTGCTTTATCTGCTAAATGACACCAATCCCAGAAGAACAAAGTAGGTTGCAATTTTTTGCTGCTAGATCCATACAAACTCGTTTAAAGGCATTACCTAAAGAGTAGATTATTTGATTATATCTAGGTATTGGGTGGGTAAAATGAGGGGGGTCATTAAGCCACATGTTATATATTATATCTCCCGTGGAGGTTGTTATAATGATTGTATGGCTGATTCTGAGGGGATCTACTTTTACATATTTGTTGTATAGAATAGTGGCCAGGCAGAATACTGGCTGTGTTATGTATTTGGCTATTTGTGTTAATATATGTTTTCTGTTTATTTGTTATGGCTATGTGGCCAGCAATATATCTTATCTTATTATTTTCATTGGGACTAGCCTTCCATTTCTTAAAGGATGCCTTTTTGGCTCCAATAGCCTCCTTCACCTCCCCATTTAGCCACAGTGGAAGACTTTTGGTCTTCTTGCTTCCTTTTTTTAACTTGCGGGATGCATTTAATCTGGGCTTCCAGAAGGGTGCTTTTAAACAGCCTCCATGCCTCTTGCAAATATTTAGGAGTTTCCTATATTTCAAATTTTCTTGTTTTATGGTGTGTGCTCTAGATGTCTCCAGTGGTTATCACTTTGCTATCTGATGGGAATCGGTGCCTTCTTGTACGGCAGGCATCATTTCCCCGGGGAATGTACAGTGCTCTGGCAGGCTTCTGTGATGTAGGTAAGGAAGCATCTGACCCAGTCTTAAATGCTTACATACACAGTTATTTCATTGTGTTCTGCAGTGTGGGAAATTTGGGTCTGGGAGTCAAGTCACTTGGAGATCTGTAGATCTTCTTTCAGTTGCGTGGAACTCAAGCACAAAGGGGATGATCTGATACTATTGTGTGGGTGCTTCCACTCTGGGAGCTGACTTGCTTATTCAGAGGGAGCATGCTGAGGTTAGACCTATCTGTCTGCAGAGAGGAGGGAACTCTAAAAAGTGAGACGATCAGCAGGTTGCTTCTTTCGTTCACATACAAATATGAGACCCTTGAGTTAAAATTTCATTGCCTTCCAAAATTACGTTGGCTAGAAATAACAAATTCAGTTTCTAGATATGTGTGGAAAGAGAATTTGGAAGCTATAGTCAATAAAGCTGGCTTCACCTTGGACTTTCTATATACCTTACCGCAATCCAGCATTAAAAAAGTAATGGAGACTCGATTGAGGGACATCTATATTCAAAAAGATCTAGCTGCAATTGCAAAAGTTAAAACCTCTCATTGGTTTAGTAAATATAAGATGCAGCACCAGCTGGAACAACATTTGAAGATATTAAGTAACTTCACTATTCGGAGAGCTTTAACTGCTGTAATTCCAGATGATGCCATCAAAAATAATAGAAGGTAGATTCAACAACATTCCTTATGAGCTATGTTATTGCTTGCGTTCTACCCAACAAATTGCAGATCTTCATTACCTGTTTAAATGTCCTCTTACAGATAGTGCAATATCAGAATTCCTTAAGCCTCTTTTAGAAGGTAAATCCCATTGAGATACCCAGTTAAAGCTGTTATATTTCCTGGCAAGTCCACAGGATCATATTATCTGGAGAATGGCCAACTTAGCACATGCTTTGATGGTGGAAAGGCGTAACAGTCAAGCCAAGCTGTGCAAGAAATCTCGATTAATTCCAGTACTGGTGAAATATCGGAGAGTTGTCTCGTTGGGTTAATGAACTTATGGAATTTATGTTGATGTGCTGTAACAGTCATTTTAGCCATTTTTATATGGAAGAATTTTAATTTATTGTTGGTTTTGTTTTGTTGTTTTAAAACTGTATAAATTCCTTCATTTGTTTTGTAACATATATATTGTCACTGACCTATGGTCAAGACAAATAAAGCTTAATTTGATTTTTAAAAAATTTCAGGACACTTTTCCATTTCAACATTAAAGATTCTGAGCTGATGGAGATTGATATGTTGAGAAAATGTGTTGTGGGAGATTTGGCATTAAAAGGAAGAATGGGACCATCCTTGGCCACTCTAGAGATTTAGATATTGGTAGTCCACACCACCATAGGGTGCAATCCTAAATATTAAAATCAATGATTAACTCCCACTGAATTCAACAGAATTTGAATACCCTTAGTATCTGAGTCTCTCTGATGTGTGGGAGAGCTCTCCATGTGGCTAATACCATTATCCTCAAACTGGCTAGCAGTGACACAACTCTCATGGAAGTGAATGGAACTCATGCTGGCACTAAGGGCTGGCACAGAGCAACAAATATAAGTAAGCTTTTAGTTAGATAAAATAGATTTTTATTTTAACCTGCCTTTCCCTGAAGGCTCAGGGTGATAACATCATACATATAAAATACAAAGATAAAACCATATTTAAAAAGACCTATAAAATGCCCATAAAGTGCATCCCAAATCCTAACCCTGCCTGTTAAATGCCTGACCAAATAAATAGGTCTTACATTGCCTCTGGAAGATGCTAAGGCTTTGGCAAACCTCCAAGAGAAGGGAGGACATTTGTTATGTCCTCTTGTTAGAAACAGTCTCCAAACAGTTCTCTTTATATCAGAACTGATCTCCCTTTGGAATTGAGTATTAAAAATCCTAATGGGTGACAATGCCCTCAATTTTTGTGTGTCAAGAAGGATACCTTGCTGCGCAGTTAAACCTGTTAGAATCACCTTACCTGATGCAGGGCTGTTCCTGACTAACTTGAGTACTTTCAGGTGAGACTCTGGAGGAGACAGTCCGACGGGAGGTGGCAGAGGAGGTGGGATTGGAAGTGGACTCTCTGTGGTATTCTGCTTCTCAGCATTGGCCTTTCCCAAACAGCACACTAATGATTGCTTGTCATGCTATGGTGCAGCCACAAGAGACTGAGGTGAGCCGCCCCCACTAAGATTTTTTACTACGTTGTCTACTTGTTGGATTCATTTTATATGGAAACTGCCAAATCCTTCTTAACGTAGTTTTTCTTGGTTAATTTAGGTGAGTGTGTGAGCCTCTTAGAAGATGGGAAATAACCTTAGTTCAGTGGTTCTTAACCAGCAGGTCTGGAACCACCTGGGGTGTTGGTGTTTCCTTCATTCTCCTTCAGAGGAGGCAGGAGTGGAGCTGGAGGAGCAGCAGGGGATGAGTCTTCAGTGGAGATGGGCAGGCGGTGCACAGGAATTCTTGCTCTCTGCTCCTCCCACGCACTTACTTGGGCATGCCTCTGCTCAGAACCATGAGTAGCTTGTGCAGGGCTATCTCCCACCTCACACTCTTGCAGCCAGTGTGGGAGCCTGAGCGCTGGCTGGGCTTCAAGATGGGAGGAGGTCACTCTTGGTGTCTTTCTTTGTAGCTGCATCTGGACTGAGCAGTGGCTGCTCCCCTACCACTAGCCCAGTAACCTGGAGAGCCCTTAATCCCTGATGTACCTTGTGCTCCCAGCCTTGGTGGGGACTGGCATGGGTTACCTCATCTGGACACTGTAGCCAGGGGCTCCTTAGCTAAGGACTGTGGGGAAGACAAGAGTGTGTGGGGAAGAAGGCGGGAATTGAGATTAGTCCCTTTTGAGCTCCCCCTTACCGCCTGGGTGTGGGGATCTCAGGAAGGGGTTTAATATAAGTGAGATGTGCCGAGGAGAGGCAAGATGGTATGGGAGAGTGTCACAGACTGCCACTCGCCTCTCTGGCCCCTGGCCTCCTGTGTCCTGAGGCTCAGGCAGGCCCATGCCTGTCCTGCAGCCAGCCAGCAATCACCTGACTGGGTAAGCCCCTGGGGGTTAAGGCTGAGTAAGGAAATCTGCTGCCCTGGGGGTGCAGGCAAAGGCTGAGAGAGAGATTCCCTCTCCCCTAGAGGTATCTACCTGGAGCAGTGATCAGACTAACACAGCAGTCTGCTTAACACATAACTTTACTAACAGTGGGGATGGGGTAGAGGCTCGGCACAGTATAACACACAGTATCAGCAAGTTTACAGCAAAAGGGCTTACGTTCTGTTCCGTGGTTCCTCCTTTGCGGTGCTCCTCATCTAGCCCGGAAAGAGGAGTCCAGACCCAGTTGAGCCAGCTCTCCCCAAGCTGGAGCTCCAAGTCCTTAGCTCAGGTCCCCACACTCAGCCGTTCCCTCCTGCAGCTTCCAGCTACCTTTGTCCCAGGGTCTGACTCTGATCTCCCCAAGCCCAGAGTATTTAAGCACCATCAACCGCACCCAGCCCAGGCATCTGGTACCCCTCTGAGCATGCCCAGAGTGACCCTTCTGAACTCCAGGTCAGGCTTGGAAACTCCATTGGGCCTACCCGCATGGTCACCATGTGCTCTTGTATACAGTAAACACATGATTCCCCTGGCTGCCTCTCCAGCCTCCCTCACGTTCAGTTCAGTATTCCCCACATAAAGGAGAGGTGGCGAGGAGAGGCAAGATGGTATGGGAGAGAATCTGTGGGTTCTTGATTTTTTAAAAAATGTTTTGAGTCTTCCTCACAAAAAGGTTAAGAACCACTACCATAGTTTATCTTGGTTGATTTCATGCAGAGATGTGCATGAACCAGAATTCGATGCAAACAGCTCCGCACTCTGAATCCAAACTATCCAGCTTAGGCCCAGATTTGGCTTCATGTCCTGTTGCTAAAGGAACAGAAACTAGCATGTTTCTCTGTGTGCCCTGGCTGCTTTATCATTGGCATCAGTGGTATCTGGATAGTGAGGGACTGGTTACTGGTGCCCCAGAGAAAATATAAACCCATCAAAGATTAGTGGGCTGGATGGCCTGCAGGTGTCTGCTTTTTAATTTATTGGCAATAACAGTTTGAGCTATTTCTTATCTCCAAAGTCTGAAAGGTGCCACTGAGTTGTAGAGGAAATGCTAAAAAATATTGTAAAGCGACCTCCATGCTGGTGAAAGATGCTGGACTGATGACTTTTGGGTTATGAGCACTTGCATTTATCCACAAGTGAAGGCAGTACAAACAGATGTCCCCACTCATATGCACAATCCTGCTTTGGAGGGACTGCCACTCGGATAGTTAATTCTCCATTCTCATGCAGTTCCCAATCTCTCTGAGATGACTGCCAACAAGGGAAGAGCTCTGATGAGGATAACCATTCAGCAGGGAATGGACAGACACCACCAGCTCATGTCATATAAGCTGCTTTTAGGATGAGCCAAATGTGTCTGTGTGTTTTAAATTACTGGAAGCTGAAACCTGCTCTGTCTGTAAGCTAACTCTGGTCCTATTCCCCATCTCCACTCTCCCATCCATGAAGGTAAGCAAGAGCAGTAACCTTAATGTACAGTCACAGAATAATTTGAATTGAACAAAATGAAAAGTCCTGTCAATAAAAGAATTATAATGTCCCAGTTACTTGTTTTCAAATCCATTTACAATCTCTCTCGTGCTTTTTTCATCCATTCTGTTATAGATCAGTGTCAACAAACTGGAGCTAGAAGCAGCTAGGTGGTTCAGCCTTGATGAGGTGGTGGAGGCACTCAGAAGGGATCCTCGGTCTTCAAAGCAAGAGGATGGCACCTTCTCAGTTTGCCTGCCGCCCAAGCAGGCCATAGCCCACCAGCTGATTCAGGAGTGGATTAAGAACCAGGCCTCCAGGTCCATGTAGGCATGATTAGTTTATCAAACCTTCATTTTACTCATTCAGATCAACCTGCAGCAAGTTGTCATTAAACATGGCAACCCAACCAGAATGACACGCTATGCTCAGGCACACAGAGAGGCACAGATACAGTTATGCCAATAAGCCAGCTGCACTCCACTATTTGTAAAATCATCTATTTTGTATAATCATACAAACCTCAACAAATCAGAAAGTAAAATTCCTCAGCACCAAAGTAGTTCTAGGTCTGCACCAATATATAGGTTCGAGCCTAGAATGCACATTTTCTATACTTCTTTTGGTAGTAGGAGAATCCCACCTATTTTTCTCTGGTGCCCAGTGCAGCCCTGCAACATGAATAATGGGTGCGGAGGCACTTGTCTAAAAACACCCTTTTGAGGTTCCACAATAGTGCCTCACTCATTCTAGCAGAGGCCTAGATGGGATTTCTCTCAGGAAAGATCAGTGTTGCTTCCTGTGCTGATCTTGCTTTTTTTTTTGTAAGGACTTGAGAGAGGAAGAGTGGGAGTTGCCAAAGGGGTGGGACACCGGGGAGAATACCGGATGTACCGGTATCGGATCTCCCTGGTACCGGATTTACTGGTATCGGCATACCGGATTTTTAACATTGGCCGAGGTACCGGATTTTGTACATTGCAGCTATTGACTGAAATGGCCGCAATGTAAAAAATCCAGTACCACGGCCAGTGTTAAAAATCCGGTATGCCGGTACAGGTAAATATTGGATTTAGCGAATTAAGCCGATATACCGAAATACCGGCAATATCGGATCTTGGGAGAACCGTGTGACACTGAAAGAACCTACACCAGGAATAGGGAACCTTTTCCTTCCCAGGGGCCACTCTGAAAATTAGTAAAAGCTCCAAGGGCTGTGCAGAAGTTGACAGTAGGGGCATTTAAGGGGAGCGCTCAGGGTGAGGAAGAAAATTGTCCAGATCATGAATCCGTGCCATGGATCCATCCTTTTTCCTGGTGTGTATGCCCTCATCTCTGCTCCCTTCCTCCAAGCTTGCTCTTTCAGTGTATGGGGCAGGAACTGGATCAAGGTCAGATCCAGAAACTGAAAAGGGGCCAAATAAAAACTAACTACATGCTGCATCTGGCTCCTGGGCCTGAGGTTCCCTAGCCCTAACCTACATGCTTTTGAGGCAGCATTTGTAGGGGTTTCATTGTATCTGATGATGAATACATGCAGTGATTACTGCAAGGTATATATGAGAATTCCAGAACGACCTAGGGAAGAAGTCAGTGGAAAAACTTGATGGTGAGACTTGCTGCTTTTCTGTGCGTTTTCTTAAACAAAGGGTGTTAACAGATGAGACGGTAGAGTCAGCAGCAGCTCCAGGGCCATGGGCCCATATATTAAGTGCCCGCCAGATGTTCACCACCCATCTGCTAGGGGGCTGTTACTCCAGCATTGCCCTGCGGAAGGTGATGACACCGGAGAGCCATCCTGGGATACCATGGTTGCCTCCCATCTGTTGGGTAGGTCAGTCTATTGGAGTGTGCTCAGCCTCTGTGTGCATTTAGGTCCTCTGGAACTACAGAGTCCCAGGAGCAATGGCCAGAGCGGTCCAGGGAGTGACCACGTCTCAGTGGTGGTGGGTGTGGTACCAGCCCATTTATTGGGGTGTCATGCTCAGCCTGGGGCATGGTGGTCGCTTGGGGCCACGGAGCAACCTCGTGCTCCAGCCCCATCTGTTTTCCACCTAAAGACTAGTTTAACCCTGATGTCTGGTTGTTTCAGTCAAAATGCAGCACCTACCCTTGTGTGAACGAGCTAGGAAATGTATAGTCTTGTAATGTCCAGTAAAAGACAGTAGAATTAATTGCATGTGGAAGGTGTCAGCCAGGCAATAACCCCTAGCAGAGGAATACAATTAGGATTTCAGTTGAACTAGACTGATTTACACCAGCTGAACACCTTTCTTTAGAATCTGTGCCAGGGGTTGCTGTATTTTATGGCAAAGTCCTCTCCTATACAAAAAGTATGCGAGAGCCGATATGTGCAGCCTTGATCAATTCCTAACCTGTTTGCATTACATATCACCAGTCCAGCAGGATATATGTGCTTGATGCAGTTGTAAATGGTATTTGGTTCATGCAGGCACATAGAGAACTCCATTTATTAAATACAAAATCATGGTTTACATGGATTTTTGGATGGAAACTGAGTTTGCTCGAAGAAAGGTCAGGTTCAGGTCAGCATTCTGCTTATCACTGAACAGCTCACAAGTGACATTTTCCTTTAGTAAGTTCTAGGAGATGTTTAAAACTAACTAACAATAGAATACAACTTGTTAATCCCTGAGGAAGGGGGTTCAGGAAAGTTGTCAGTTGAAAATGTTGTGAGCTGAGTGTGGTTATTTTGGCTTCAACTGTTACTAAATGTCACTGGAATGCCTTTGAGATGTTCCTTAATGTTTATTTCCTCGTTGACAGAAGTAGTTGTCCATCATGGCTGATGGACAGACAGCACACTGCTCTACTGTTTAGCACCAACACTAGCTCTTCACTTCAATGGGACTTATGCTTGGCCTAAGTACTGACATTGATGCTAAACAGGGAGGATCATACCCCTAAAGGGCTGGAAGGTATTTTAGATTAAAATGACTCACCCCTGTTCTAGGTCCTGAGTGTGTGAGCTGTGTTGAACACATACTAGATCCATTGTGTAAAATTACAGGCTTTAAAAAATGTGTAAGCAGTCAAGTAAAATACTCTGAAAATGTGATAGTATTAAATATATTTTTCTAGTTATGAGCAGTTTGGCTCTTAAAGGGTCCAGAGGTGGGTTGTGCTATAGTTTGCTACCACACAAACCTTTTCCCTCTGATGTACGTTTTCAGGTTGCAGGTGCAATGAGTACAACAATCTATCACTTTGATTTTTATAGCCTTCCACTCCATATTGCTTATATTAAAAAAAACCAAACCCTATCACACTTCCATAGTAGGAGCGTGAGATCATTATTTTCAGATAAGTTGGTTAGGAACCATCCCATTCATAAAACAGCACAGCTTTCTGGAAACAATCAACTCCACCAAGTGTTATACTATGGGATCCAGAGGGCCCTGCATTATTATTATGGGTAATGCAAAGGAAAGGTCTGTTTTCCATACCAATCAGTAATACCTCAATAGCAAATAGTTTTCTTGTCCTAACATCACCTTCTCCACCACTATTAGTGCTTCTGTAATACAATGTAAATTGAACACAACTTTAAAGTGTTAAATACACCATAATGAAATATGAGTTAAAGCTGCTGCTGTGAGTGTGAGGCACTGGCCAGCCTTTTTTCCTGGAAGATAGGAGAGAGTTTGAAATTGCTTTGGCATTCCCATTGACACACAGTGATCTGCTGAATTTTAAGAGAGAGTGCAGCTCCGAGTGCAGCTAGTTTTTATTTGGCCCATTTCCAGTTCCTGGATCCTACTTCCCAAGCACTGAAAGAGGGAACCCATGGAAGGGAGCAGAGATGAGGACATGCGCACCAAGAAAAGGGACGAATCCATGATCTGGACCCTCCTCTTCCTATCCCGTAAGCACAGCTGCAGCTTTTATTAATTTTCTCTGCCCTACATGGATCACACACTAAGGGCTCTTTCCATTTCAAATAGCAAATCCCTGGACAAGACCCCACGTTTATTTCTAGTAGGAAATACAATTCCTATTGAGTTGAATCACCCATAAGGCACAAGAGTCATAGGGTATAGTGGATCAATGTTACTTCTAGACTGCACAGGGAGGAGGCATTATTTACTGTTCCACTTTAACAGCAAGCTGGTTGACAATTGACCCATCCATACTAGGATTTCATCAAGACTACAAGCTACAAACAAGTTGTTATGGCTTCTGTTCTTACAGATAGCTAATATAAGTAATTTCATAACAGATATTCAGCGGAGCCTAGAGCTGCATTAAGTCATGATCTAATTCTGTTTCTGCTGAAAAGTTTGACTGCAGATATTAGGTTGCTCCTCCTGTGGCTGCCATGTTTGACACCACCAGACTGCACTCATCATAAAATCCTATTTCAATTAGAAACAGAAATGCTTACTACATTGTTCCAAAACAGTCCAAAAGGCAAGATTAAAAATCTTATTACCCTTTCTGTAAAATTCAGAAAACTTGATGCTATTATTTTTAAAGAATACTGAGCCTTGAAAAAGGAGAATTGGGTTCCTTACCTTGGGAATTCCCTTTCTATGTCCCTCGAGGGAGGTCATTCGGACGGAGGGAGCGATCTCCTCTCTGGCCATTGGGAGGCAGCAAAGCACTTTGCTGGGCATGCGTGGGGAGAGCGCTCCCCTGCCTTCCCAGGAGTAAACAGCCGAGGAACAAACCTTCAACTGCAAAACTGAACACATATTAAACAACTTCCCCCTTTGGGGTTAAGCAACTACCTTTGAAGGCAAAAAACAAGAACAGCGCCCAGGGAAAAAACCCCGGGTGGGCCGAATGACCTCCTTCGAGGGACATAGAAAGGGAATTCCCAAGGTAAGGAACCCAATTCTCCTTTCTATGCCCTCTTGTCCAGTCATTCAGATGGAGGGAGGTACCAAAGCAGTAAGAATTTAGGGGAGGGACCTGGGCGCTTACTGGGGATCCAAAACCCCCTGGAGCACCCGCCTCCCATAGGCGGCTTCTGCCGACTCAAAACTGTCAATTTTATAGTGCCTGGTAAAAGAGTGGCTGCTCTTCCACGTGACTGCTCTGCAGATCTCCAAAATAGGGGTTCTAGCCCTAAAGGCCCAATTTGTGGAGGCTGCTTGGGTAGAGTGAGCCTGAGTTCTTGCCGGGGGCACCAGATCTAGGGCCCTGTAGGCTTCCGCTACACAAGCCGAAAGCCATTTAGCAATCACCGCCTTAGAGGCTTTGTTACCTCTAGAGTGGGGGTGGTAGCTCACTAATAGGGACGATGTCTTCCGGAAGGGCTGTGTGCGCTCGATGTAAACCTTAAGGGCATGACAGACATCAAGAGTGTGCCAAGTCGCTCTAAGGCGTGTTGTGGCTTGGGGCAGAGAACCACCTGATACAGGTGAAAAAGGGAGGAGACCTTGGGAAGGAAGGTTGGGTCTAGTCTAAGGAGAACTGACTCTTTTCTAAAGATACAAAAGGTGGGGTCTATGGAAAGGGCCCTGATTTCGGATACCCTTCGCGCCGACGTGACGGCGATGAGGAAGGTCATTTTAATAGCCAAAAAGTACAGAGACCCCTGGTGTAAGGGCTCGAAGGGGGGCCCTGTGAGGGCTTTAAGGACCAAGTTGAGGTTCCAGTTAGGGAACCGGTGAACAACAGGGGGTGCCAGGCGCTGGGCAGCTCTGATAAACTGCCTGGTATGAGGATGAGAGGCAAAACGGTGACCTGTGGATGCTGCTAGCGTACTATCTAAAACTGACAATTGCCTGGATAGCGTATTGGGGCGAAGGCCTTTATCAAGTCCATCCTGCAGGAATTGTAGAATCTGAGAAATGGAGGGAGAATGAGGAGGGATGTGGTGGGCATGGCACCAGCGGACAAAGTGGGCCCAGGTGGACTGGTAAATATGCCTGGTGGACTAAGAGGGTCTGAACTACTGGCGCCAAGTATCCTGCTTAAGAGGGCAGAGGACTCAACAGCCATGCAGTCAGTTTCAGGAAGTCGGGCTGGTTGTAGTGAAGAGGGCCCTGCGTGAGCAAGTCTGGGGTTACTGGGAGGGGCAGGTGGTGTCCCCGAGACAGGTTGATGAGGTCGGGGAACCAAGGTCTGCGAGGCCAGAAGGGCGCGATCAGGATGACTCAGGCCTGGAGTTTCCTTGTTCTGCTGACTGTTCGCCCTAGGAGAGGGAAGGCATAAAGAAGGCCAGGGGTGACTGAGGGTGTCGTGAGCCTCTGCCTTGGGGTGAGGGCTCCTGGCGAGGAATCTCGGAGTTGTCTTGTTGCCGGGGGTTGCCAACAGGTCCAGCCTCGGTTGGCCGAAGGTGATGACGATGAGGCTGAACGCCTGGGGGGAGAGGGTCCATTCCCCAGGGTCGATCTCCTGTCAGCTCAGCCAGTCCGCCTCTACGTTGTCCTGCCCCTTGATATGACGAGCTGTGAGGGAAAGCAGGTTGGCTTCTGCCCACCTGAGCAAAAAGCTGGCTTCCCTGTGCAGGGACGGAGACCTTGAGCCCCCCTGGTTGTTGACATAAGCCTGGGCAGCAGTGTTGTCTGTAAACACTAGAACGTGCTGATTCTGCAGGCGCGTGGAGAACCGGATCAGGACGAGACTGATTGCTCTGAGCTCCAGCCAATTGATGCTGTGAGTTCACTCGCACTCTGTCCAGGAGCCTTGAACTGTGTGGGAGGACAGGTGTGCTCCCTATCCGACCAAGCTGGCATCTGTGGTCAGGATCACTCTCTCAGGATCTGAGAGGGGGACTCCCTCGGTGAATCTGTATGGGTGTTCCCACCAAGGAAGTGATTGCAGAGCTGGAAGGCTGAGAGGGCTGGAGAGAGGCGAGTTGCTGATGATGGCGGATTGCCACGGTCTGAGGAGGACCTGAAGGGGGCGTGAGTGGAAACGGCCCCAGTGGAGATGGCTGATGCAGGACACCATCAGTCCCAAGAGAGATGCTAGGGTGTGGAGGGGTACCTGTGGGCATGTACGAACTGCTGTGAGTTTTATCTGGCGCTGGGGTTGGATGAATACTCTGTCATGGAGGGTGTCGAATACTACCCCAAGATGCTCCAAGTGTTGCGTCGGGCAGAGGTGACTTTTGTCTACATTGATGACAAAACCGTGGGCCTCGAGGTAAGCCCTGGTGCGAGCCAGGTGAGCCTGCGCCACCGGGAGAGACGGGGCTTTGACGAGGAGGTCATCTAAGTATGGGTATATGGGCTATCCCCTCCAGCCTGAGGTTCGCTATGAGCGGCACGAATCACCATCTCTTTTCGCCTCAGACCACTGGCTTGGCAGTCTGCGATTGGCCACAGGCTAGGCTGCACGGAGCCAATGGGGCTTGATTTAGGTTTCATTTCAGTTTTGTACCCCTCCTTGTCTTGTTTGTGATTGCCCCCCAACCCCCATCCCATATATTGATAGATAAATAGATAGGATTAGGTAGGTATATTTTTCTTTTGACATA
>QEPC01006748.1:1171746-1199973 GCA_003113815.1 Sphenodon punctatus | reverse complement strand
GCACGTGCAAATCCTGCCATCCCAGGGGTGCTAGGCGATGCTAGATAGTGCAACTAGAAAGCCGCCCCTGGCTGACACACTAACTAAAAAACTAATACAGCCTTTCTTGTCTTAAAAATAAAAAAAAGGTTTACAAACCTGGCAGGAATCGCAGTAGAGCCCCCCACTTCCTCCTCGTCCGAGGAGGAAGACAGTGCCACGGGAGGTGCAGGGGCAGCGGCCGCCACCGGTTCCTCCTCCTCCTCCACCGGCAAATGTGCCCCCAGCCGGAGGATGCGGCCACCAGGAAAAGTTTTCTTCATTATTTTTTTTCCCCACAAAACCCACACAGTCCACACCAACAGTCACCCGCAACACACACCAACCCGCCCAAACACACAGCACAGCCAAAACACACGAACAAGCAGGCACTGACACAAACACACACCCTCTCGCCTCACTCGCACACCACGCACACGAATTTCCAGTTTCCGCTGCGATTTCTGGCTTCCCGCGAACTCGCAATATTTCTGGCCGAATGCGAACGCGCGATCCACCCGAACACCGAAAGACCGAACACAAATGCACGACCCGACTGCAAATGAACCAAACGGCCGAACACGAACGCACGATCCGCCCAAACGGCCGAACACGAACACGTGAACCGAACGCGGCCGAACCGAACAGCTGAACACGAACGTGCGATCCGGCCGAACATGAACACATGAACCGAACGGCCAAACACGAACCGCGATCTGTTCGCCCATGCCTACCATCCAGTCACCCTGTGCAATGGCAAGGGATATGGAGGTGAGTGTCTCCATCTTGAAGCTTAAGGTCAAGAACTGCTTGCCAGCTCCCTGACCTCTTCTCCACTAAGATGATGACGGAGTAAATCCCTGTACCCCTCTTGTGTCCGGGAACTTTCTCCAAGGCCCCCATGTGGTGGAGTCTGGCGATTTCTGAGAGCATGGCTTTGTGCTTGATGGGGTTGTGTGATCAGGGGGATACCCTGAAAGTGTCGCGGGGGTGTCTCTCAACTCTATGGAATAACCCCTTGTTATGGTCTGAATGACCCAGGCGTCCGAGGTCACCTGGACCCACCTTGGGGTGAAGCCGAGGAGATGGGTGCCAAGCTTCAGCGAGGCAGGGCAAGAAGATGTTGAGTAGTCAGGATTCCTGTCGGTGTTGAGGGGACCCGGAGCGGCGGGCGAACTGGTGTTGTGTCGCCAGCCTGTTGGACTTGGCACCTCTGTTCCTCTGGTTTCTGGCGCAGTTGGAGGGATTCCAAAAGGTCTGTGTGGAATACTGAGAGCGCCTATTGCCCTGTTGAAATTCAGTAAAGGGATGAAAGGAATTCTTAGGAGCTTGGACCTGATTGAGGGTATGCTTCTTATCCTTATTGGAGGCCTCAGCGAGGGCCTTATCCAGGGCTGTACCGAACAGCTTAACCCCCCTGAAGGTGCTGTTCAGCAACAAGTTTTTGGCATGTGGATCAGCGTGCCAGGAGCGAAGCCAGAGACTGCGCCTGGCTGCTACATTAGCCGCCATTCCCTTAGCTGCCCACGGGAGGATGTCCATGGAGGAGTCCATGAGGAAGGCCTGTGCTAAGGTAACATTCGTGGTGAGTTTCCGGGACTGTGATCGGGAGAGCTTAGGATCCTTGCCCATGCGAAACCACTTCATGTCTGCTCTGGCTACGTAAGAAGTGGTGGTGGCGGCCATACGTAGGACGTTGGCTAGGGCCTCATAGTTCTTTTTAAGCCCTTTCTCTAGGCCCTTGTCGGTGAGATCTTTAGGCAAAAAATTGCCTTCAGCGGGGAAGACAGATTGACGAGCCAGGGCGGCCGCTGCTGCATCAACCTGAGGGAGGTCAAATACCAGGCTGCTATGTTTGTTAAAGGCATACAGGGTCTGCTGAGGTCTGGATAGCTTTGAGAACTTTGTGGGATTCTTCCACTGGGCCTTAATGATTTTCTCAAAGGCCTTGTCTAAAGAGGCACCCACTGAGCTAGAATGTAGCTTGGGGATGTAGTCTCTATCTGAATCCTCCTCGCCTTCCGAGGATGAGTCCGAATCTCTCTTTTTTGGTGTTCTAGGAGTGACCTTCAGAACTCTTTCGGCCCTCATGATTAGCTTTGGACCCTGGTCATGGGGCAACTCCCTGCCTAGGTCCTGTGGCCCTTGGATAGAATGGCTTCCCAGTCCTGGGCTGCTTCTTCCCAGGAAGGGTGGGAGACTGCTGAGGAAGGGGCGTCTGACTCCTCCTCTGAGGAGGGCACGACGGTGCGGGGGGCTTGCTTTCTGCGAACCTTTTTTTGGGGGGGGGGGAGGAGGAGGCTCTGACTCAATCCTCCCCTGTGAACCTGTCTCTTATACACATCTAGATGTGTATAAGAGACAGCGTTTTTGGTTGCTCTCAATACGAGAGCGCACCCATCATGGCCCTGAGGGCCTCCAGCTGGGCCTGCTGGAAAGGGTCCGGGTTCCTGGGAGGAGGCTGCCGATGCCACCTCCTCCTCATCATCCTCCTGCTCCTTGAGGGACTCGCGATGTGCCTGGGCGGCATGTGCTGGCTGCGGGGGGGGGGCGGGAAGCCTACTTTCACTTTCCCTTGCCTCTGCTGCCATTTCAGCTCTGGCCCTGGCCCTGGCCCCAGTTTTGTCCTCCGCCATTGTCGCCAAAGCAGTTCCCACCCTGGGCTTGCTGATTCGGGTGGTGGCGGTGCGGCGGCCTTTGGCGGCTTCCACCATCAGGAGAGCTGATTTGGCCGGGGGGTAATCTCCGAAGAGGATCCCCACTCCGGCAAGCACAGGGCCGTACCCGAGGGTCGGCTCCGGTTTTCTTTTTCCGCCTTCTCCTGGAGGGAGGGGAGGCTGCGGCCAAGTCTCTGGTGCTGGGGCACCCTTAGTAGAATTTTCCAAAAGTTCAAGTGCTCTGGGTGCGGAGCACCCAGCTGCGATGTCCTTTCGGTCCAGAGGCCGACTTTGAACTGGGAAGGCGGGGGAGCGCTCTCCCCACGCATGCCCAGCAAAGTGCTTTGCTGCCTCCTAATGGCCAGAGAGATCGCTCCCTCCGTCCAAATGACTGGACGAGAGGGCATAGAAAGTGTGTGATTGCACAAAGTTTAGTTTAAAATACAACTGACCAACTAACTGTATAAGCACGTGTTAAAAAATACTCTTACCCAAAGCAAAGCTTTGACACTGTTTCTTCAAAGCTCCCCTCCCCTCCTCACCTGCATATGCAAGGATGAGCTTGTATCTTCAATAATTCTGGGACATGACTTTTCCTGATAGAAATTCTCTTATTTAGTCTAACTACTTATATTTGTCTAGCAACTTTTACATTCATCTTTCATAGTATACAATTAAGCACAGTATAATTCAGCATGTAAGAACAGTTGGAAGTCTAAATAAAATATTTCTGTCCACATAGAGGACTCCACTCTCTTAGGAATCAGCTAATCATAAGTGAGAGCTTGCTCAATGAGTCTCAGCATGACAGAGGGTAAAAACAGACATGATGGTGGCCTGCTTGGCCCTGGGAGCCACTGGCACATCTGTTTTGTTACTGCCAGATGCTAGCCCAGGACTGATCTAAGTCACAGCCTGAGCTAGGAGACATACATGGGCCAATGCAGGCCACCATGTCTGTTCTGGCTTCCTTGCCTGCTGTGGGTCGAGAGCTGCTATGGCCAGCTGCCATGGCTGCCTGTCATTGGCCATCATGGTTGGGGGCAGGGCACTGGGAGGGGACTGCCTGCCTGTTGCGCTCCCAGCTTCACCCGCTGTGCGGGTGGTGGGACAATTCACTGACCCTAGGCACGTTTGTCCAATGCTGACACAGCCCAGGCCATGTTGGCTGTGGCTTCTTGCCCCGTACTGGGCAGAGGAGCTGCTGTGCCAGCTGCATGTAAGACGACAACTGAACTGCCTACTCGTGATGACAAGAATGCTGGCATGCTACTCAACACCACGCTAATTGTTACATTCAATTTTTACAGTTCTAAAAACTCAGGCAACATTTTACACAAAGTGTTTAAGAGAAAAGTCTATCAAGATTCCAATTGATTAGCTTAATATGTTTGAACTTTAAAATAAATGTAAAGCACAATCCCTGGAAAATTAATTTGGCCCTCTCAGGCCTGCCCAGCAGTACTCTTTAGCTTTTTTTCTTAACAGCTTGACCTCAGTAATATATAAAACAAAGCTGAAAGCTTTTCCTGCACTATTTGGTGCTTGATGCTATTTATTGTTGTTGGGAAAAACAAAGACTTCCGAATGAGGGTTGTGGCAGCTAAGCAAAGGAGGAACTGGATATTTATATGAAATTTGGTACCACCGGATGTTAGCCTAGGACTGCCCCGGGGGCAGGTATGCGGCTAGCCTGGGCTGCATTCTTGGAAAATCTGAGTCACAATCCAAGGATGCATGTGTGTGCCACAGCAGAGGAAATGTGTTCCAAGAAACCCAAGTAACACTAGGGGAATGCTACATTTTCCTTTGTTTTACAGACACACAATAACGATCTTAACTTTTACACATTATTACTTATCTTTAATGATGGCTTAGCTTGTCATCCAATTATACTTGTGTATATACAGATATTGTAGATATAAGCTCCTCTTTCATCATTATGACAGCAGTTTGCTAAAAAATACAGAGTTAACTTTATTCTCCATACAAGTGTTGTATGCTATGTTGAAAAATGTTTTTTATTCATGAAATTTCCACCACTGCACTAAAACATATTTCAAATATCAAGGAACTACAGCAATAGTGCTTTTGCATGTCTTTAAGAACATCTAGAAAAATGCATGTAGAAATATACCTGAACACACACACTGTCACCCTTTCCCACTATTTTTGAAGAATTTCTCCAAACTTCAGTGTAGCAACAGGAGAAGATGAAAGGGTAACTATTGCTGGTGGGCATTTTCTTTTCTCCTGCTTGACACAAAAGTGGTTCTAAAGGGGCTGTACTTTAGCCACTGGAAGCACCAGCTGACAATGGGAGACTGAGGAAAGGCCTGGTGCTTATTCAGAGTGACAGCATCCTCTAGATCAATCTCATACTAACTGTACAGCTTTCAGAAAGAAGTAGAAATGGGAGATTCTCATTCAAACCATGTCTTCAAAACCTTCCTAAAAAAGGAAGAAAACTGGAGAAAATCGATTTTCTCCAGCATAGAAAATTGATTTTATGACTTTATGTATTTTGCAGACTAGACTTTATGAAGAGTCACATATATAAAGTCACTTCCAAACTGTGTATCCAGTTATTTAGAGTTCAAATCATTTATCCTTCCAAAGCATCACTTTTCGTGCTTCTGCTTTCATCCAACAGCGTACTCTAACATAATAGCACATTAATCCACTGATCAGCTGTTGGTGTGTTTATGGTCTGTGTTTTCAGGTAACTGCACCCCCAAACTTTGCAGAATGTTAGAAGCAGGTCCTGCTAGTCCAGCTTGAGCACTATAGGATTCCAGCAGGTTAGTCACTAGGTTCAGATCTACATCTAGAGGTGCTGCATCAGCGTCTCCTGCACCAGAATCATCTAGGTCACTGTCAGTGTCTTGAGACAAATGTGTTTTAGCAGAACTAGCCTGTAAGAAATGCAAAGAGAAAATAATGTTTTAACAGAATAAGTATCATGTGATTTTTTTATTATTTTTTTATTAATCAATGTTGGTATATAAAGAAAGCAACTACAGAAGGAGAAACACCAACTTAAAGAACAAGTATGGCACAGGCTGATGTCTGAAACAACCAAAATCATCATCATCATCATCTTCAATTTTAATTTATATCCCGCACTCTTCCATTTTCCAAATGGCTTGAGGCGGCTTACAAAAAAAAAATACAATACATATTGTGCACAATGCACCAATTAACATCTTAATACAAATCATCCCTAGCAGCAGCAAAACTCCAAATCAATCCATTTTAACAAACATAATATATTTCTAACAGTCCCCCAAAAGAGAACAATTACAGAATACATCACCCTCCAACGTTCCCATGTCTGTACTCTACAGTATCCGAGTTCCACACGCAACTACTTTCTTACCTCCACCCTGCTGCCACCAGGGAGGGGCCCCTCCTCTTACCCTCCTGCTCTCACCAGGAGGGAGGGTCCTCTCACATGCCAAATATACATACCCCTCCTCCTCCCACCAAATACTAATTACCCCAACTCTGTCTGCCAGCCCCAACCGTTGGACCCAGCTAAAGGGGCACAACCAAAGGGACGTGCCCCTTCGGTGTGGGCCGCCGGCCGTTCCCCGTGTTTGAGGGAGTGACCCGGAAGCCGGCTTCCCCAAGCCCCGCCCCCTCAATGGGGGTGGAAGAGTCGACGCTCTGTCCCAGCTGGGAGCAAACTGCCCCCAAGATGCTTGTAAGCAAACTCCTGGGGGGGGGGGGGTGTTTGATGAAAAATACCCCCAACCACAGCATCCATGGGGGGAGGGGGGGGAGGCAGCTAGGGAACATCCCCGATCACAGTCTCCAAGCGAGGCGTGTGTGCATGATATGTGCCCCCTGCTGCAATCTTCAGGGAGGGCGGGGGGAAAATTACACCCCCAGCCACTGTCTCTAAGGCAGGAACTGGATGATAAAATGACTTCCCGCTCAAGGCAAGTCCGCAAGAGAGAATAAGGCAGGCAGATTTGTATAACCAAATTAAATTGGATCCCATCCAATACTGGGAGGATAGAAATTCAGTGAGTGAAACAATCATTCTAAGAGCCCATCTGAACAATCATGGTTCATTATGCAGAGAAAATCCCTAGAGAACTATATAGAGCATTGCTGGACCCTGCCTGGGCCTGGTGTCCTCTAGAACATCTTTAAACTCAAGAGGTCATGATGCAGCATTACTAAAATGCAGATGTGAAGCCAAAGGAATGAGAATAACTATGCAGGCCAAATGTTTAGCTTCTTTTCACAGCAAGTCAGCCCAGTGGGATATGTACAGCACACTTTTGAAGAATTAAGATATGCTCAGTAGGTCACTGGCTACACTGCTCAAGATGATCATGCTACTCCCCTCCTTTTTCTCTACCCCAGCCTTTTCTCCCAGGAAAGGTGGTTGCAAATTTCAGGCAAACATACCACTTTCTTTTGGGTGGTGAAACTTTTTCCAATATTGGTGTGCGCTAGTTCACAGTCCATCTCATTCATGTATGATCGGAGACTTCCTACTGTTTCATTTGGTAATGCTGTCTCCCCTTGATTATGGGCTTCAGTGTCTAAGTCCTCATCACTGTCCAGGAATTCAAATTCTTCCTCCTCCTACAGATCATCAGAGTCCAGTTCTTCTGAATGTGCTCCTATAAACAAAATAAGTCAATGTGGAAAATAAAGACACAGACCGTGTAATATATATGAATGGGCAGGAAACAAAATTAGAAGCAATGGAAAGGCATATTAACAACTGTTTTGCATTTCAGGGAGGGTGGGGGAAGCAGCACAATCTCACCTAAAATTCTGTCTAAACCATTTGTGAAAGAGTCAACGTCAAAGGTGACACAGGCTTCAGCAAGTGTCCTGAAAGTTAAAAATAAATTACACCATAAATACAAATGTTCCTTTTTTATACACCTGGTGTAGCACCCTTAGAGGGGTGGGAAACTGGCACAAACCATGGCACAGTTAAGCATGAAGAGAGCAGGATGCTGGCCTGGTAGTGTAGTGGCAGCATGATACACTGCCAGTTCTAGGACAGTAAGCGATGAAGGTGCCACAGAAGGTGATGTCCTCAGCAGAGTGGTAATGAAAATGACTGAAGAAAGCAAGCACCTCATTGCTCTCTCTTGGTTGAACCAACCAGTGGGTCTGATGAGTACCATTCAGTACTCTTCTGGGAAGAGAGACGGGAACATAGAAGGAAGAGGAGTGAGAGAATCTTTGAAGCCTCTGCCTGGGAGAGGACAGTTTTCAAATGTGTGAAGTCTAAGTCTTGAGAGAAACTCAAAAAGCAGCTACTCTTCATATTCTGGGCACTAATGTTGGAGATAAAAATATAGCGCTTTAAATTTAATAAGGAAGGAGAGGAACTGACCAAATCTAAATTTGACAACAAACTTCCATATGCTTGTTACAGAACTTCTCTAAATATCATTGTAGGTATTTTTAAGACTGCACCAGCCAACTCCTCACAAGTTTAAGGACATGCTGCATGCATAATGCAGGAAGAAACCTAGCAACTGTCTTTTGCTGGCAAGTCAACAGATTTAAAGATAAATCCCATCTGGGAAGACCATTCTTTTTCACCATTTGGGTTGTTTGTTGGGAGAATCACCATTGTTTTTGTTACACACACAAACTTAAACCAGGCTGCTGTTTAGCAATGCTTCATTTAAATGTTTGTCCACAGGAAATGTAAGGAACTAAATATACTATACAAATAAATTCTTTGTGTTAATCTGAACAAGTCAGTCAATTCTTTTTTCCCCTGTGTAACTGGATTATGAATGTTACCAGTCTGATGGCTGGTGTGACTTTCTAATATCAAAGAGTTCACAATGTGGTTGAAATCCCTTCAGAAGTACATAATTCAGAAATTCCCACTGCCTTCAAAGTGAGATTTTTCAAAAATAAAAGTTCTCATCTCTTATTAATAGCACCAGAGCTATCAATGGTGATAAACTCGTCCGCGTACATTTTAAAGAAAGAATGCAATTATGTTTCCAGGTTCTAGAGACATTAGCAAGACATTCAAGCTTTTCAGCACCCTGACAATATTACAGGATTGCAGAGGATTTACAATACTAGAAATTATTTAGCATATTAACTAAAGAAATACCATGGCATTTCTGCTCCTTCATGTGTTGAGACTTTGGATATAAAAGCCTTCATGCTTTCAGTGACCTCTGTCAAGTCATACTTCTGCTCTTCCTCAGTTGAGGTTAAAGTGGCCTTACTTGTACACGATGCTTCCTTCAGGATGTGATCCAGAGCATCTGGAGAGATCTCCAGCCAACTGTCATCTGAAAAAGTAGAAAGCAGGATGTTTCTGTGTGCTGGGCACAAACCTCTCAACCCACAAGATCATATCTCGAATGCTGTTCATTTAAAATGTAGGACTAATGATCAAAAGGATCAAATGTAATAATAATGATTACTGATTGCTGTCAATTTTCAATGCTTTATGTCAGGGTGGACAAAGTTCCCACTGCCAAGAGCTGCATACCAACATTTTCATATTGTAGAGAGCCACATGACACTTTACACTAATCACAGCTTCCCCCAATCCTGGGAACAGGTCAGGGTGGCTTCTCTCATATCAAACTCTAGCTCCCAAGCAGTCCAGTAGGCTCAGGCAGCAGCAACAGAAGCTCAGGACACACTGCCCCAGCTCCCCCAGAAGGCTCCGGCAGCAGCAGTGAAAATGGCAGCTCAGCTGCTCTTGTTCCTGAGGGAACCAAATGAACACGGCCCCAGGCAATCATTTCTTCTGAGAGCTGCTGTACAGGTGCCTGAGTGCCACACATCACTCAAGGCCTGCTGTTTGGCCACTTCTCCTTTATGTAGAGCTAGTGAGAAAAGCTACAAAAGGGCCACAAGAATGTTTGGCACCATTTTATCTTGCAATGTGCAGAAATGTAATATTCTCTGAAAAACCTGATGTGGCTCAATGGTTGATAAATACCATTGCTGAACTTGATAATAGTAATAAAATGGGAAACACAAAGGGCATGGCTCTTTATTATGGTGAATACAATGGGTAAAAACAGATGTGACAGTGGCCCACTGTGGCTTGCTTTTTCACACTTTGGCCGGCGAGCCACTGGCATGTCTGTTTAGGGCCTCCAGATGTTGGCCTGGGATTGCCCCCAGACTGTTAGTGGCTAGCCTGATCTTCCGCTGCCAGATTAGCTCCAGGTCACAATGCGGGCTACGGTCCGTCTGATCAGGGCAAAGCGAGTCACAGCAGGCTATTACGTCTGTTGTGGCCTGCTATGACCCATCCTGTCCTTGACCACCATGGCTGCCTGTCATGGTAGGGAGTGGGGCGCTGGGTGCAGCCAGGGATGAGGTGGGTTGGCTATGCATTTGTGAATCTTCCTGCCTGCCTGGCCACAGGAATGTTTGTTGGGTGGCCTGACCCAGTCTGCACTGTGCACCGCAGCTTCCCAACCCAGGTAGGGTTGCGACAGCGATGTGCCACCATCATGTTTATTTCCACCCTATGTTGTCATTTGCCTCTGCACAAACTGAATGTAAATTGCTACAAAAATGAAATGGCCATCTTGATTACGCAAAGTGCAAGGCAATGAAGAACTGGGCCCCCATTCTCCCAAGCTCCCTGGACATCACTTCAAGACTCTGGCGTCGTTCCCCACCTCAACCGCTAGGTGGCAGAAGACCACAAAATTCTGCTGGAGCATGCTCACTGGGGAACACCCCTGGGTCCCCAGTCTGTTGTTCTGCCTCACACAGTGAGGAATGGAGCTCTGTAGCTCTGGTTCGAGTGGCAGTCAGAACTTTCCAGTCAGACGATGGTCCTGATGAATTAAGCATTCAGTGCTTCTCCCCAGCCCCTCTGGCATGGGGAAGGGGCACAGCGGGCACAACAGAGCCTCTCCAGATGCTCTGTGTGTGTGAACCATGCCTGCTGCTGGCGGGCGGACCAGAATATAAATTGTCCAGATCAGCAGACTTCACTCCCTGCTGCGGACCGGTGCGTTTTCTGCTTTGAGGCCTCCCCGAGACTGAGTTACAAGTGTTGGAGGGTAACGTAAGCCCCCCCACCTCTCCCTAGTGGAGGCACTACAGGTTGACATGTTGAGTCAGATAATTGCGGTCCTTGATAGAATGGGAGCCCAACAGGACCCTGGTGGCCCGCCAAAAAAACGGACTGAAGTCTCCACGGGGCTCAGCACCTGCAAAAAAGACTCCCTTTCAGATTTGCCCTTAAACAGCTCATAAAGGCAAGCAGCCTTCAGGGGCTCGTGAGGTCTCAAAATCTCGTATCAGGTCCCATGACCTGAATATTTCTTCCTCTGAGGGGGGAGCAAGAAACTGAGGTAGCTGTACAACTCTCTTTAGGTGAGGAGGTTCATGCCCCTCCTCCAGCCAAGAGAAAGCACCCAGTTGCAGCCTCTGAGGTAGAGAGGCAAGATGAATGGGCGGGGGAGGAGGAATTAGGAACAGGATTCTCCTCATGCCTCTGAGAGACATTCTTCTTCTGAAGAAGGAGAATATTCTGACTCTGCCACTGAGGTGGAGGTCAGCAAAGACCTGGGAAGGAATTTCCCTGTGAAGGCCATAGACTGCTTATATAGACAGTTCCATAAGGCCCTATCTATTAAAGAAAGGCCAGAAAAGAACTTCTGCCCCAAGTCTTCAGAAGTTGACTCCAATAGGGAATATCTACCAAAAATCCGGGGAAAAGTGAAAGGACTTCTTGTAGATAAGACATTCAAGAAGTTAGTCAGAAATGAGTGAAGTGCCGCTGCTAAACACACTTGCATTACTAGAACCCAGATACAGTGTATACGTTCTCAACATGAAAGAAAGCACTTTTTGACATGCCTAAGGTAGATGCAGGAGCTGCTTAATTGGTTAGGCAATCGGTGACTCACCATAGAGGGGGACCTTTTCCCCTCAGATCCAACTGATAGGGGGACAGAATCTGTGCTCGGGCGCAGCTTTGAAGCGGGTTCAGCCCTTCTAAATATGGCTCAACTTCGCCTATGCCTGCAGAGCCATGGCAAAACGGCTAGAACATGGCAGGGATCCTGAGACATCCCCTGAGAGAGACAGAGTGCTGGCATCTTGCATCACCTTCTTAATGACACTGATGTTTGATACCTCTTCTGACAGGATATCGTGAGCATCTACGACCATAGCATCAAATATAGTGGCTTGGAGGATGCTCTGGTTACAATCTTGGACACAACAGAGCCTAAGGTACTTCCTCCTCCACAGCTGGAGCAGACTTACGATCTTGGAAGGGAGACACCCTAGCCAAGAACATATTGGTATCCGGAGCGCATCAAGGGGGAAAACTGTTTGGAGTGTATCTGGATAAAGTACTCTCAGAAGCATCTGACAAATCAAAGAAAAAAAACACTCCAAGGTCATGGCAAATGCAGCTGCAGGGACAACAGTCCTTCGAAATGCAGGTCCGGCTCAGGTCAGCCACCTATGTCAGATTCCTGGCTACCCCGGTCTCGTCACCCTATTGCACCAATCGATAGGGGGAAGGCGTACATTTTTCAGAGACAGGTTAGTAGAATGCTGCACAGACAACTGGGTGCTCAACGACATCACCCACTGTTATCTCACAGAGCTAAAAAGACAGCCTTGAATCTCCTTTCATCCCTTGCCAATGTCAAAAAATCCAGAGAAGCACAGAGCGATGCTTGCAGAAATAGCTAGTCTACACTCCATCGGGGCTATAGAGCCAGTCCCTCTCGATCAACAGAGCCAGGGACTTTACTCTGTTGTTTCTCGTACCAAAAAAATCAGAGGAATGGTGGGCTGTTCTTGATTTTAAAAAGCTGACTCACTCAGTGAAGCTCAAGAAATTCAAGATGGAGACAGTTCAATCTGTGCGACTATTTTTCCAGGAGACTGGCTAGCTTCACTCGATTTGAAGGAGGCATACCTTCATATCCCCATCCATGCGAGTCACAGACGCTACCTCAGATTCCGGTATGAAGGGAAGCGTTGGCAGTAGAAGGCCCTGTCATTCAACCTGTCAACCTCCCCAAGGACATTAATAAAAAATCTGGTCATCCTGGCAGTCAACCTTCACTTGGAGTGAGTCCACGTTCATCCATACCTGGACGACCTATTAATCAGAGCAGCATCCAGGGAGAAAGCTCAAGCAGATGTACAGAGAGTTATCCACTACCTAGAGGACCACAGGTTCGTTATCAGTCGGGCAAAGAGTGCCCTGGTTCCCACCCAGACTATAGAACACCTGGGAGTGAGGACAGACACCCTACAGGAGAGGCTATTTGTAGTGATAAGTGTTACTGTACCTGTAAGATAAACAGAATTTTAAGAGGTTATCAGTTAGAAGTCAGGCTGAGACAGGGGTTATGTGAGTTAGATGTTTAGAGCTGATACTTAACGTCTTGATAACATGATAATAATTTAAGTTAACTTGTTCTTGCTTACTATTGTTATTTTGTAACGTAAGAAACATTACATGGTATCAGGAATGAAATCTGTTTCAGAGGAGTGTTAATGACTTTAAAGTATGGAATACTTAAAAGCTCCTCACTCTCTCTCTCTCGCTTGATGCAGCTGAGGATTGGAGGAAGTTTAAGCAAGAATTTCAGATATTTTTGTTAGTCAGTCAGCTGATCAGTCTGATACTCAGAAAATAGCTATTTTTCTGAATGTTGCTGGATCAGAAGCTTTGAATTTGTACAATTCATTAGAGTTGTCTGCTGAAGAAAGAGTCACTTATGAAGCATTAGTAGCAAAGGTTGAGGGGTATTGTCTTCCTAAAAATAATGAGACAGTTGAAAGATACAAATTTAGATCTCAATACCAACAGGAAGGGGAGACTTTTGGAATGTTTGTGTCAGATATAAGAACTAGAAGTCTGACCTGCAATTTTGGAGAATTGAGGTATTCCTTAAGAGATCAAACTGTGCGGGGCATCAGAAATGCTGGTTTACGGAGAAAACTTCTAGAAGAATCTGATCTGACACTGGATAAAGCTACAAGGCTTTGCCAGGCAGCGGAAGTAAATCAGCAGAGCTTTCAAGTGGTGGAGAAAATGAAGATGGAAGTTGTTGTCGTTAAATGTATATTTGACTTTTGCTGGTATATGACGTGTTAATGTGTGTAGAAAAAAGGAAGATGTAGTGATAAGTGTTACTGTATTCAGTCTCAGGATTTTTCGTCTCTGAAGCAACTGGCGAGCCTTCAGGGGCTAATGATCTCCTGTTTTCTGCTCCTCCAGTGGACGAGAATGTACTCACGGACACTACAGAAATTCCCAAGACCATTCCAACTGATGATCTCCCCAGGGCTCAACCTGACAGTCCAGGTGTCGCGGAGGGGCAAGACCTTCCTAAACTGGTGGCTCCTCGACACGCGCTTTCAGAAGATGTCCCTGGTGGAGCCCACAAAAATTATCCTGACCACAGATGCAAGTCTGTACGGCTGTGGGGCTCATTTGGAGAAGAGCTACGTGCAGGGGACCTGGTTCTTGGAAGAATCAAGCAGCAGCATAAACTGGCTAGAACTGAGGGCCGTTTATCTAGCACTTCTCCACTTTGAGCCCGTAGTGAAGAACCAAAAAGTCCTTGTGTACACGGACAGTATCTCAGCCAAAGCTTATGTGAACACCCAGGGTGGCTCAGTATCTCTGGCTCTCCACCTAGAGGCTAGGAGGATCTTGTCTTGGACCGAGTTCAATCTCTGGTCCCTTCAGGCTCTGCACATCAGGGGCGTGGAGAATACGGAAGCAGACTGGCTCAGCAGACAGCGGCTGGATCCGAGACAGTGGTTGCTGAGCCAGGAGGCATCACTCTCGTGGAAAACACCTTCGGAATCCCAGTCACTGACCTATTCATGTCATCCACCAACGTAAAGGTTCCCTGATTCTTCACAAGGAACAGTTGTCCCAGTGCGGAGGTGACAGATGCTCTGAACTGACAGTGGCCCGTAGGCCTCCTCTACGCTTTCCCCTCATAAAGGAGACGGAAGTCAGGATCAAGTCTTCGAATCACAGAGTGATATTAATAGCTCCAGCATGGCCCAGACATCCATGGTACTCTGATCTGGGGGAGCTCAGCACAGCTTCACCTCTGAGGCTCCCTTTTGTCTCCAGACCTTCTCTCACAGGACCCTCTCACTCACGACAAACCCAAACAATTTCATCTGACAGCCTGGCTATTGAGAGATTCCTCCAGAACTTAGGCTACTCTGATCAGGTCTTGGACAGGTTGTTAGCAGCTAGAAGGGATTCTTCCAAATGAATTTATCAATCAACCTGGAGAGTCTTTGATAACTGGTGCACAGAGCACAATAGAGAACCATGCACAGCAGATGTCAAAGAGAATTCTTTTTCTTTGTCCCAATGCCATAAATGAATTTAAAAGTCTTAAAAGGCTTTTCTTTGTCCTCCTTTTGAGCCCCTAAAGGAAGTATCCTTGTATTTTTTAACTATCAACGCGTGCTTCCTCGTAACCATTACCTCAGTTTGGAGGGTATCAGAACTGGGCACCCTGTCCGTCTATCCGGCTTTCTGCATATTTAAGAAGGAGTCACACACCTTAAGGTTAGACTAAGCATTCATCCCTAAGGTAAGTACTCTGTTCCACAGAGCCCAGGAGATCTACCTCCTGTCCTTTTGTCCCAGACCTTCCCACCTGCAGAAGGGTCTCTGGCACAAACTGGACATTAGAAGAGCACTACAAGTTTATTTGCAAAGGACAGAGGGCTTTAGAAAGTCCTCAGCCTTGCTTGTCAACTATTGCCCTAGTCAAAGGGGGGGGGGGGGAGGGAAGCCTCAAAGTCAACAACAGTCAAGTGGGTTACAGTCACAATTGTGGAGGCTTATAAGGCGCAAACTCTTCTGCCTCTGCAGAGTGTTAAAGCGGATTCTCTTCGAGGTGCAGCCAGGGCCTTTAGGTCTAGGGCGCCTTATGAAGAAGTGTGCAGGGCAGTGACGTGGTCCTCCCTTCACACCTTCAACAAGCATTATAAAGATACATACTTTGGAGTCCGCTGAAGTGGCCTTTCGGCGCCAGGTTCTGCAAAGTATTCTGCAGTAAAAAAACAAACAAAAAACTATTTATATAGTTTGAGCCATGTCTTCTCTTTTTTCCCTCCCACTGGTTTTGTTGGGGGTGACTGCTCTGGTCCTTACCCAGAGTCCTGAAGTGATGTCTAGGGAGCTCGGGAGAAAGGAAGATTGGCTCTCTTACTTGGGAATTTTCCTCCTACGAGCTCCACTGGACATCACTTCAACCCACCCAGCAGAGAAGTTACTTGGCTCATTCCTGGACTTCTAATTTGTTGGGTTTAACCCTAGTTGAGGTCTCCTAGCTATAGGAGAGTGTTGGGTTTCTTCCTTTCAGTTGCCTTTGTAATTTAACTAGTTAAATTGCTGTTTTTTGGAGTCAAAGTTGTTGTTGTGCAGGTGTAAGGCTCTTGTACACTGGAGATCCAGGGGGGGTTCCCCAATGAGCATGCTCCAGCAGAATTTTGTTATGGTCTTCTGCCACCTAGTGGTTGAGGTGGGGAACTACCCGAGTCTTGAAGTGATGTCCGATGGAGGTAGTGGAAGGAAAGTTCCCAGGTAGGAGAACCAATTTTCCTTTTTATATTATCAGAGAAAAACAGTATGTTTTATATGTGCCTTCAAAATGATCCAAGATCACAAAAGGGCTCTAACACAACAAAAGAAAAGACTGCTTTCGTGATGTAACTCTTACTGTGCCAAGAGACTCAATCTCGTGCTTGGAAAAAATCATCTTGAGGCCTCAGCCTCATTACCAGGACAAGTATCTAGATCACACAAAAAAGTTTGTGGCAATCTCAGCACAGATGTCAAAAACTGTGTAAACATGGAGATTGCAGTACAGCTGTGTAGACAGTCACTTTGCAGTAAACCATTATGAAAACCTGCCCTTGCACTCTCTGCCTCTTCTCTCCTATGTTATTGTACTATCCTTTCTTACCATCCTCTGGAGGAAGACTGGCTGCTTCTCTTTCAAATTCTTCCAGATCAAAGGAAATTGTCTGTAGTAAGGTCAAGATTTCTTCACCTGGGCTCATGGAAACAGAACTACAAAATAAATTAACAAAAACTGAAAACTGATAACCCAAAAGCCACAAACACACACCAACAAAATTTTTGTTAAATCAGACTGAGCACTATTTGGACACATAATTAATGTCATAACTCTTCCTTGCTTTTCCACTTGCTTCCGTGACAATGGCTGTGGTGCAGGTACTAGTTTTTCTATTATAGACAAGGCCTGAATGTTTGTAGAGCGGTCTGCTACATGTTTACAGTTATTCTACATAAACCCAGAAAACCTATTTGAAATCACACTGGCATATTTCAGGGAAGAATGGTATCTAGAAACAGTTCCTGATATTGTGCATTTCCAAAATTGTCAGATAGGGAAAAATAGGACAAAAGAGCAAGCAAGCTAGCTACACTCACATTACTGCCATTGTATGGATACTTGCTAAGTGTAATTGTGAAAACACCACGTAAAACTGAATTGATACACATAGTATCAGGTTATGTTGGTAGCTCTCTTACCTTTCTGGCTTGAATACAGACTGCTGGAAGTAATTCTCCGCCATATGCAGCTGTTCCAGGTACTTAGCAGAACCTTCCACCTCTCCCTGTTTAATTAATATTACTAGTATTAAATCATTAAATTCTTTTATTGATTCTCTCTTTTCATAGCAATACTCAGTTGCCCCTAGTAGCGCAGTGTACTCAATGTTTCGTACTATTTGCACACAGTAGCTCACTAAGGCTAAAGACAACCAAGTGCATCATGGAGCAGATAGGAGAATTGGTCACCTACCTTGGTGAATTCCTTTCTCTCCTGCACTCCGGATACTCCTCCGTGTGGATAGCTTCTTCCTTTAACCTCCAGGAGGCAGCACTCAAAGTTCTCTTTCGCGCATGCGTGCTGAGCTACCCCTTTCTCCTTCTCCATCAGTCAGTTCCATAGCAGAGGACCGACCAGCCGTAATCATGTATCCTCATGAATAAGAAATGCAGCTAACAACAGTGAGAGTAACTTGAAGATTGAACAATGAGAACAACTTGAACCTTGAACTCTAGCCTTACGGATATATTTGGCTGAAGAAAATTATTGCGTTAGTTAATACCTGATTTACACACCCCATTCTGTGCTGTTTGATGGGGGGTGGGGGGTGTCGGAGGAGTATCCGGAGTGCAGGAGAGAAAGGAATTCACCGAGGTAGGTGACCAATTCTCCTTTCTCCCCCTGCCTCCAGATAGTCCTCCATACAGGACATACCCTGGCAAAGTACCCCTAAGGGTGGGAGCAAACAGCGCCGGATCATCCAGCACTGCCTGAATCACCCTCCTACCAAAGGCAGCCTCAGCTGATTGGCGTACATCTATTTTATAATGCTTACCGAACGTACGTATGGATGACCAAGTAGCCGCCCTACATATTTCGCCATATGATGGCCGGACCTTGAAAGCGAAAGAGGTAGCTGCTCCTCTCACCGAATGTGCCCAGATCTACGTAGGGGGAACCCTTCCTTTTGCCTTATAGGCTTCCACTATGCACTGTTTTACCCATTTTGCGATGAGCGTTTTTGATGTCCTTAACCCCTTGTACCCTGGTCTAATGTTAACAAATAGGGCTGAAGATTTTCGGAATCCCTGTATCCTTGTTAGGTAGGTCTTAAGTGCTCTACGCACATCTAACTTATGCCACATTTTCTCTTTTGGATGAACCAGATTGGGACAAAAGAATGGTAAAACCAGGTTCTGAGCTCTGTGAAAAATCGAGTTCACCTTGGGCACAAACGCTGGATCTAGGGACAAGGTGACCGATTGCTTCTGAAAGGAGCAGAATTTCTCTTCTATAGATAGCGCTCCCAGCTCTGATATCCTTCTGGCTGAAGTTACAGCTACTAAGAAGGCAACTTTAATTGATAGCATGTAGAGGGAAACTTGAGAAAGTGGGTCAAAGGGCGCTCGTGAGAGCATCCAGTACTAGATTTAAGTTCCACGAAGGGCATCTGTATATTACCGGGGAAGATATCAATTTGGATGCCCTTATGAATTGTCTCACATGTCTATGGGCAGAAATGAGTTTATTGGATAAGGCCCTCAATACGGAGTCTAGCGCCGCTGCCTGCCTAGCTAGGGTGTTTGGTTTCAACCCCTTATCTAGCCCAGACTGCAGAAATTCTAGTACTTCCGGGACCCCTGTCCTACACAGATCCTGATTCTTTGACTTTGCCCAATTTGCGAAGGCTCGCCATGTGGTTCTGTAGGCCCTTCTGGTGGCTGGCCTTCTGGATAGTTGGAGGGTTGAAAGGACGGCCTCAGAGTATCCCTTTTTTCTTAGAGCTGAGCATTCAATCTCCATGCCATTAGCTTCAGGACCTGCAAGTTGACGTGTAGTAGAGGGCCCCTGTTTGAAGAGGGTTGGTAGGGTTACATAGGATGCTGACTCAACTGTATCAGATCCGAGAACCATGGTCTTCTGGGCAACCATGGGGTTATCAATATAACCTGGGCCCTTTCCTTGTAAATCTTAGCTAATGTTCTTGTTATAAGAGGGAAAGGCGGGAATGCGTAAAGGAGACCCTTTGGCCACGGCTGGTTCAGTGCGTCCACTGATACAGTGCCTTTGGATAGAGATTTGTTCATGAACAGTGGAACCTGGTTGTTTTCCGGGGATGCAAACAGATCCATTACCGGACGGTGAGAAAGGTTCCTGAAGACTTCCTTGCTGAGAGACCATTTGTGAGGGTCTATCGTGCGCTGGCTGAGCCAATCCACCTGAGAGTTGTCCAGGCCCCTGATGTGAAGCACCTTCGGGTACAGCAGGTGAGATTTCACCCACAGGAACAGTTTGACTGCTTCCTGATGTAGGGTGTGAGACCTTGATCCTCCCTGATGGTTTACGTATGCCTTCGCTGTGGTGTTGTCCGTGTACACCAGGATATGGCGATTTTGCAGAGACGGGGCCAACTGTATCAAGGCCAGCCGGATTGCTTTCAGTTCCAGAAAATTTATGCTCTTGCGTGAGTCTCTCTTGCTCCAGAGTCCCTGTACTGAGCTTGGACCTGAGTGAGCTCCCCATCCTGTTAAGCTCGCATCTGTTGTGACTATCGCCCTGCTGGGCTCCGAAAACAGGGTATCTCTTTTGAAGGTTGTTGGTCTTCACCACCAGGACATTGAGGGTGCAAGGTCCAGTGGAATGATAACCCATGGGTTGAGGCCGAGAGTTAGCTCTCGCTGCATAGGTCTGCTTTAGCAGGAGGGGCGGGGTATAAATCTATTAAATAAATAAATAAATAAATAATATAGGTCGCAGCAGCTGCTGTAAGGGCCTAAGGGGCTGCTGTAGCCTCATGTGCCTTTGTACCTGCAATATCCAGATCAGCCGGTGTACCTTCTGTTGACGGTTGACTGGGATGAAGGCGACATCTAAGGAAGTATCTAGCACCACTCCCAGGTGTTCCAACCTGTGCGTGGGTGTCAAGGAGCTATTTTCTCTGTTTATAAGAAAACCATGATGTGTTAGACACTGAATTGCTCGGTCCGTGCGCTATGGTCTTGGCTTCCATCTGAGCCTTGATAAGGATGTCGTCTAGGTATGTGGATCCCCTCCCTGCGAAGATTGGCTATGACAGGAATCAATAGTTTTGTGAATGTCCATGGGGCTGATGACAGGCCAAAGGGGAGTGCCCGGAACTGCCAGCGTGCGCCCTGGTAACAAAATCTGAGCCATTTCCTGTGTGCTGGAGCTATCAGTACGTGAAGGTAAGCATCCCTCAGATCTAGGGAGACCATCCAGTCTCCTTGTCTTAGGCTGAGAGATGGATCTGACAGTTTCCATCTTGAATCTTTGTCTTTTTACTGATCGATTGAGCGCCTTTAAGTCTAGAATGGCCCTCCAGGCCCCTGATTTCTTTGTAACTAGGAATAAAATTGAGTATTGGCCAAGGCTGCACTCCTCCTTTGGAACCCTCTCTATGGTTAAAATGGTTTGCAGCCTTGATACTTCTAGGAGCATTGTCTGATGTTTTGCTTGGTTGCTTGAGGAGGGCGAGACTAAGAATCTTTCTCTGGGGGACCTGGTGAACTCCATTGCGCACCCTTGTTTGACGATGGACAGAGCCCATTCGTCTGAGATGGAACTTTTCCAGTCCCCTGAAAAGATCGTAAGCCTTCCTCCCACCCGTGTGTCCCTGAGATAGTCAGGCGTCCTGCTTGGGCTGTCCTGGAGCGGGGCCCTTAGGTCTTTGCCTGTCAAATCTGTTGTATCTTTGACCTTTGGGCTGAAAGGAAAAACTCTGGGTGGGTTCTCTATTGCATTGGGGTTGAAATTTCCTGAACTGCCCCCTAATTTGAAGTTTGGCCCTTGAAAGGGCTTCCTCTTAAGAGCAAAATTGTTGCAGGGTTTTGGTTTTGTCGGCATCGTCGGCTAGAACCTTGTCTAAGAACGTACCGAATAATTTAAGTCCTTTATAAGGTCCGGATACCAATAGGTTTTTGGCTATGGTATTGTCCTGCCATGACCTTAACCAGATCCTTCTTCTGGCTGACACACAACCTGCTACGGAGCGAGCCGACCGTGTCATGGAGTCCATGGTGGAGTTTGCCAGTAGTGAAGTAGCTAGGAGGATACGAGAGGAGATTGTCTGGGATTTTCTCTCTGATAACTCTGGGTCCTGGAGATCCTGGAACCAGGATAATAGGGCTCGGGCTACATATGAGGATAGGATGTTAGTCCTTAGGGAGGAAGCAGCATAATCCAGTACCCTCCTAAGGGAGATGTCCATGGGCCTATCAGTTGGGTCCCTGGGGAAGCAGTCCCCTTCAGTGAGGAACACCGTATGTCTGGTCACAGACGCTGCTGCAGCGTCCACTTTGGGGTTTTTTAAAAAGTGGCTCCTTCTTTCTGGAGAAGGCATATAATGCCTCTTTGGTTCTAGTCATTCTGTGGGATTTGTTGGGGGATTTCCATTCTTCCAACACTAATCTCGCGAAGGCTTTATCTAGGGGAACTCAGTGGTCCCTGCCATGGATACTGGGTAGGTAGTCCCTTTCCTCCTCCTCCTGCGAGTCAGAGGAATCATCCTTAATGGGCTCCTCCTGTAACTTCAGAGTTTTTACTATTAGGTCTAACAACTCTCTGTATTGCGAGGGGAACCGTCAGTCTTTGTCTTTTGGATCAGTCTTGGCTGCCTCGTACTCCCCCTCCTCTAACTCTGAATTCTCCCCCTGAGATAAGGAATCCCCACAGAGTCGTGTTTGTCCCTGCTCTTGAGCTCTGGAGCGTTTGGAATTTTCCTCTGAAGAGCTTTCCCCAGAGGACTGAGGGGAGGCTAAACGTGAGGCAGCAGCACCACCTGGTGTGGCTTTGAGTCACGCTGCCCTTTTTTCAACTGATTTCTGAGGGGGTTTGCTTTCCGTTTTGGCAGGAACCCTCTTTCTTTTCCCCTTAGTCTGCAAATCACACAACCTGTCAAGTGACTGCAAACTTTTTCTCATAGACAGAGCCAGGGATGCCATAGAGGGATCCTGCTGGCTAGGTACTTGCGTTCCTGTGGCTGTACTCTTGTCCACTGCCAGGTTCTGCTTCCTGCCCCGTGCCTCTGCCACAGGATTGAAATCGGGGCTGCCAGCTCTGGGGATTGCCGGCCTGAGCTGACTCACACAGCCGCAGAGTCAGCTCTGTGACGGGGGGGGGAGAACAGTGGCTAGGACTGGGCACCGAGCGCAGTCTGGGCCTTCCCCCTTCTCGCTTCCCCCGCTCGCAGGCACCTAGCGAGGGAGCTGGTCTGGGCTTCAACGCTGTTCCCCCAACCTTGTCCGGGTACGACTTGCCCTACAGTCCCGCCAGAGGAGCAACGACTCCATCCTCCGCTCTAAGGTTCGGCGCCTCAGTGATTAAGCGGGAAATCCAGTTTCCTGTGATCCGTCGTGCCCCTAACGGAGCGCCTCAGAAAAGTCTCCTGTTGGTCCGAAGGCAGAAAACAGACTAACGGGGAAGGAGAAAGAGGTAGCTCGGCGTGCATGCGCAAAAGAGAACTTTGAGTACTACCTCCTGGAGGTCAAAGGGAGAAGCTACCCGCACGGAGGACTATCCGGAGGCAGGGGGAGAAAGGAGCAATTCAATGGTGCTAAGAACAGCGGTGTGAGGTACACTATTTTGTGACTTAGGCTGCTTGCCCATGTACTGATTTTAATGTGAGAATCTAGCTCACGTTAAATTATCAGTAACGTGCATTTGCAGGTGCAGTGCAGCCCCACATTACTTTTTTTTATGGATCCATTATACAAAATAATGGATCCATACCCATGTTACCGATCGGGCTGGGCTGGACTGGGCTGCCAGGGATTGCCTCCCCCCACACCCATCAACTCACCTGGCGATGGCAGTGACAGCAGCAGCTACTCCTGCTGGCTTCTTCTGGCCGCTTCCTGGCCTGCTGCATGGGACCTCGCACGGCGGCACAATCATTCAGCCATGCTGCCCTGGGAGGCTTTGTGTAGCCAGGAAGCAGCCAGAAGCTGGCAGGACAGCTGGCCAGAGAAGTTGCTGCTGCTGTCGCTGAATAAATCCCCCTAAACTTTCTTCTGCCCCCAACTCCTGGCTGCCCATCCCCCTCTTGCTACCCGGCAGGCTGGGCTGGGTGAGTGTGTGTGTAACTCTCCCCCCTCCTCCTCCCCAAACTAACATTAGTTTAACTTATGTTAAATTTGAATGTACACGTTCAAATTTAACATTAGTTTCTACTTATGAGAGTGATGAGGCTGGATTTTCCTGCCCTGTCATCCATGATGAAACGAATGTTAATTTGTGTAACTAACTTGCGGGCAAGCAGCATTCCTCATTCAGCGGAAAAACTAACATTAGATAGGAATTAACGTTAGTTTGTGTAGCCTTATACTCTGGGCAGACAGCAGAAATGTAGTGCTTTTGTTACTAACAGCAGGGTGTCAGAAAAAAACAACATACAAAAAAGTCTTATGTATTAATAAGGTCGAGTTGATACACAAGAGCGTAAAATTTCAACACTATGGTTCCAAGAACAGCAAGCTTATTGGATGTGTTAGTACATACAAACATAATCAAGGGGTAGCTATGGGTTCCAGAATTGAACTCCCCCAACATTTGTGCATGTAAAACTGGAGAGACAAAGAGACAGTAAGTAAGGGGATATCTTTTACTGGACCAAAGTCTGCTGGCAAGTGTGCAAGCTTGTAGGTTTTATTGCATTTCATAAAACGTTAGACACTAATATTAGAAAGGCTAGTTTAAATTTTTAGGATTTAACTTTGCAGGAGGATCTTTGAGAACCAGAATGGTAAACAGCAAACAAATGAATGGTAGACCACGATTAGAGACAGAAATTCATCTACTACACAAGACTAGAAAACTCAACATTCAAACTGTAAAAATATCATGCTTGACTGTTTCAGTGTAGCAGTTCTTACAAGAAAAACAAGTCATTTCAACCCATATAAGTACTTGCTGTTTCACAAGTGTTTTTAATGTGACCGCCACAGTGGGTGGGTGGGTGCGCGCGCTTCTGTTCTCCGCCCATGCCCAGAGGCATTGGAGACAACAGAGGTACCTCTGTGCGTGGAAACGAGTGGAGATGGGTGGGCGTCCATGCGATGGACGACTCACCTGCCGCAGCCTCCACCCATCCCCCCAATACCGCTGGCGTTTGAAAAGGGCCATACTCTCAGTCTGGAAGGATATATTTTATTGGGGTGAAGAACAAAATAAAATGGGAAAGGAAAGGTTTTGTATACTCTGGGTACATTCACGCAAGATGTTTAGCATGGAAAAAACCTCACCCCCGCCTTACTAGTGAATGTGCGCAAGGTTTACATCACAGGATGCATGGAGTGTAATATCAGTCAAGTCATAAAAGTTAAACTGGAAAAGTAAGGGTTGACATTTATGCTAAATCCATCTTTTGCATTTCCCTTATTGTATGAAAGGATTAATCCATATTATCAGTCAGCTTTAAGTGCTGTGGAGGGGAAGAGGTGAGTTCCTCTAGAGAGGATGAATTCTCACTGTCTGCCTGGTAGGTACACTGTATTGTGGATAAAAAAAACCCATATATTAACGGGACACCTGTTATTTATTGGTCACGGTAGCACCCGTAGTGGAAGCGGAGCGAACGTTTGAAGCTGGGAAGGAAAAATTAAAATGCACCACTTCAAACTCTTGCAACAAAGAATACAGGCAGAAGAAGAGTCTTGTGTGATCCCATGTGAATGGGCCCTGTCTCTCCAAACAACCTACATTGTCTTTCATGACAGGAGCCATTATACCCCTCACTCTGCTACCCACAATTTGCTTGATCAGAGTGAGAAAGCTGACCTTGTGTGTATCTTCTTTCTAACTTGGGGAAAAAAGTTTCTCTCACCTTAAAATAATTATTTTTCTTGAGGCTGTTGAGGAAGTCAGCCCACAGTGGGGTGTTTAATACATGCTTCTTGGAATCAGGGGACACTGGGCTGCACTTGGAACACAGAATTTCAAAGCCATGAGCCTGCAAGAGAAGCAAGGAGGATGAAAAAAGAGAAATGCTTTTCCAGCACAGCTTCTTTACCACAATACATCTGGAAACGGGTGCTTTAAATGATTGCGCAACGAGTTAAAAGGTAGTTTTTGGTATTAACCACTCAGTAGTAAGTTACCCCTCACAAGCGAACATCCGTATGAGATAGGATTTCTGCAGAGCGGGAGAGACTTGCCATACACAAGCAAGAAAAAAGAAGTTAGCTGGAGCGTAAAAATATTTAAAGGCACTAACTAATGACAGAGAAGAGCTTAACTTAATACTTAGCAGAATGTTGACTGGTAACTAAAGATGTTAAAAAGAACCTTCTATGAAAAAGGGAACAAGGCTGATCAGATACTGGCAATTTGTAAAATTAACAAAGGGAACTCTAGACTTGATTTCCCGTTGATTGTATATATTTTATGTGATGCACTGTGGTATTTACATTTTTATTGTAGTTTAATGGACATTTTTTGGCCATGGCGAAGGCTAGTGCCATAGTAAATAAACTGAAACTAATATGGCAAATTGTGGCAATGGAAAGATGGACATACACATCCCTGGAAAAAATGGAAACTTGTAACAAGCTTTAGAGACCCTTTTCTCATTGTATGTGCACTATAGAGTAGACTCCGATACCTGCATATATTATTGTGGTTTACTATGCATGGGAAATGACTGTAAAAATGCATGCATCTTCCTGTGATCTAGCCTTTTCTCTTTTTCTTCCTCCCTCCTCCCCGGTGTGCATGTGGTACACCCCCCCTTTCCTCCCCTCCCTTGTGTTTATTTTAACTTCTGTACCTATCTACAGTTTCCCTGTTTCTTTAATTGCCTGGATCTATAGTCATCAAATCCTCACTACTATTTAATCAAAACCCAATATACACTACAATCAAAACCCAATATACAGAATTATTATTTTTTTAAAAAAGGTTAGTGATGCAATATTAATAAAAATCATACGTGCAAGTGAAATAGTGCATAATCTCTCACCACTAAAACTTTATAGATCTTAATACGAGAGCCCCAAAATAGAAGGCAGGCGCTTACCAGTTTCATCCCCAACTCATGTGATTTGTACTGAGTATGTGAACGAGAAGGCAGTGTGTACCCACTGCGTCTGTCTGGCACAAAATTCTGCTGCATTAACTGTGCATACAAGCACTTAGTGAATGTGACCTGAAAATATCCAAAGGAAAAAACAAAATAGATCAGATGATAGCATACTGGCACTTTCTGCAAAGAATGCCAACTGCATAAAAATCGCATTTGTCTGAATTTACTCTAACCTATCATAGCTATGAGCATGACTTCGAGTATAGTCCTCCACCACTGAAGTCAATGGGAGCTGAGTCGTCCATTTTACTGGATGCAGCTTTGCAGCCTTAGTACTATCGGTAACAGAAAAAATATTCATTTTCTTTTGTACATGTCACAGTACTTGGTATAATTCAAAGGTGGCCAAACTGGCTCGGGAGCCACATGTGACTCTTGGGCATGTGCTAAGCCCTGCACTGCCCAAATTGCTGTCTTATGTCACGGCACCCGAGCCTCAGTAGCTGAATCACAGCTGCTCCTCTCCTCAAAATCTCAGCAGCCAGGATTTTTATTTATTTATTTAAAACTTATATCCTGCCCCTCCTGCCCAAAGGCAGCTCAGATTGCAGAGCTCTAGCTCCACCAGCCAATCACAAAGCAGGAGAAGTAGGGAGGGGGTGAGGCTCAGCCTGGGATCTGCACCTGCATGTGCTTGATGGTTCTCAGCCACATAAAGGTTGTGGTATGTGGCTCTTGGGTTTGGGAACTTTGGACATCCTCCATATAGTTATTGCCACTAATTGTCTGAATAGTGGGTTAGGCCAGTAATTTTATTTAAGTTAATGGGACTATTCACATGAACAAAGTTAAACGTTTTGTAAGTGCTTGCAGAATCAGCCAACTCCCCCTTTTTATGGGATTTCCATTCAAACAGGAGAAAGAAAAAAAAAAGAAAAAATAGGGTAGTAAAATCTCAAAAACTGGCAAGAAGGATGTGGGGCAGGGGAAGATCCTGAACTCCTTTAAGTCTCTTTAACTGAGTTCTAGTTGGCAGTATCCATTTAAATAGGGTGTTACCTGTAATTTGAAACAAAGTTGTTAATAGATTTCTATGTCAAAGTGTGCTTTGTGACCAAGTAAAGAATTTCAAACCAGAGAGACTATTGTTAGACCTCTAAAGTATTTAGCAGCCTAAACTGGTCTGATTTTAACAGTATGAATCACAAAGCATCTTGCATGGACTTGATGAAAACTCTTCAACGCTCAGTACTTTTGTAAATCAAACCAATTATGTAGACTGCTAAACCATATTTAGGAGCTAAAATCTAGACTCCTATTTTCAAAATCACTTCACCTCACTCACAACTGAAATGCAGTCGTCACATGAAGGCAGCAGCAATGTTACTGAAAATCTTTGAATCAGAAAGTAAACTACTATAGCCCATAGTTCTCAATATTTTGTGTAAAGTTTCTCATGGGAATCATCTTGGGTCACTTTTACATGGACGCCACCCACCCAAACACCCGGAAACACCCATCAGATGGGTGGGAGAACGTCCGTGTAAATGTCCACGAGTGGGTGGGGGCGTGTGCCCGACCCACCCGCCAACACCCACGGAACAGCCACGAGGGAGCCGGCACCCTCCGTGGGTGGAGATGGATGTTCAACACCCGAGCGTCCGTGTAAAAGCGAAAACATCCACACCCACGCGGACCGGATCGGCGGAGCCCCACAGCGCCGGCGCCATGGGGCATGCACGCGCGCCACACAGACAAGCCCAAGGGAGGGGGAACACTGGATGTCCGGCCGAGAGTCCATAAAGGAGGATGGAACCATGGCACATGCACATGGGCTCCCACGATGGCGACCAGGAAGGCCCACGTGAAGGCCACGGCAGCCGACGCCGGTCTACGCGCAAGTAGAGGTCGGGGAACCGGGGGGGGGGGGGGG
>QEPC01006748.1:1115804-1165113 GCA_003113815.1 Sphenodon punctatus | reverse complement strand
GGGGGGGGGGGGGGGGCTGGCTCCAGGCTGTCCGGGCTCTGTGCCGGGGCCGTGTGGAGCCAGCTCCTTTGTAGCGGCTGTCATCCCATCTCCCTCCCGCCCCGCCCATGCGGATCCTGGTGGCTTGGGGACGGAGCCGCATTGCGCAGCTTCATTTGCATGTTGTGCCGGGCGGGGCTTCTTGCACGGGTGTTTGCTGGGTGCTTCCCAGGATGGGTGTTTGACCACTGGGTATTTGCCAGCCCCTCCCCTTTCCTTTCCACGACTCTCTGCGGCGCTGTCCGTGTAAATGTCTCCCCGCTCGGCGACGCCGGGTGTACTCACCCACCCACCCATCTCCACCCGTGTAAAAAAGGCTTTGGACTCTAATCAGACATCATTCCTCCGTCAAATATGCCAACTCTACATACGTAAGAGGCGCATCAGAATAAGGATATATTTTGGCTTTTCGCATTGCTACTTAGAAGTTGGGGGGGGGGGGAGGGAAGAGGAGAGACTGCACAATTTGACCATCTAGATCATTAAGATATTGTAGTGAGGGAGTCTGGAGAGAGAGAAACATGCTCTGTATTACCAGTGGTTCAGAGACTACTGCACTATTGGGAAACACTACAACATACATGTAGCAAGGAGAAGATTGGCAGGGTTGCTGCCCCTTTAAAAGTAGAGAGTGCCAGCCTGAGGACTGGGCAGGCTCGTCAGTGACTGGATGATAAAAGCTTGGCAGAGCCAGCCAAGTAAGAGCTGAAAAGCCTCAAGCTGACTGTTGAATAAAGTAGGCAGATACTGGCCCTTTAAAGCTGGAGGAACTAGCGAGCTAGCCATGCCCACTCTGGGCTATAAGGAGAGGCAGCCTGCTGAAGAGGAGTCAGGAATTCTGAAGGCTCTCCCTAAATAGCCTTGGCCAGGGTTCTGAAGTTAGCCTGAGCTGCCAGGAGAAGTCTGCTACCTGGATTGAAGCAGGCTCAGGAATCAACGCTAGCTAAGGTACTGAGGAAGGCCTTGGGATACAGAGCGCTGTGGCCCAAGGGAAGGCCGTGGCCAATAGAGTCAGCCAGAGAATTGTTGCATGGCTGGGAGAGACTTTGGGACTTGTTACCGTGGTGGAGAGCTGTACAGGAACTGTGTGGGAATAAAGACGGTTCCACATTCTGGAACCACATCCTGCAGGGACTTGCCCCAGGGCGCCACACCCTGTTACTATGTATACGCTGTATTTGTAAAATTTATTCCTGAAATGAATTATTCATGTGGGGGGGGGGAAAAAAGGGGGGGGCTGTATTTAGACACAATGGCCAGAAGACTACAATGGTAGAACAAAGGTTTGAGAATGGCAATCTCCCCTGGTTACCAGGGGTGGGGGAAGGAAAAGGAAGTATGTATGTGAGGGAGGAAAAGAAATTGAGATTTCTTTCTGAATGCCTTGGGCTGGAGAAGCAAGGGAGTGAAAACAAACAAACCGCCTTTTCATTGTCTGGTTCCAAGTCTGAGCTGACAGTATTAGACAGATAAAATTTCTAAAGCAAACAGAAATTTGTGACTATTTTCAAAAACAACAAATCAGCAAATACACTACCTTAAACAAAGCCATGCACTTAACTGTATCATACGCAACAGATACACGAATCAGGCAATCAACAGAGTGACTAAGTATTACGTACCGAAGTCATTATGCGAGTCTCTGGAGAGAATGTTTTGAAAATGCGACAAGCCTGTAAGTCAATGAGATCTCTCAGATAAAAGGCCTGGACTGCTGCAGCTACTAGTGTAGGATGTTGCCTCAACACTGCTGCAATGCCTGCTGGGACATAACAGTGGGCTTGGTGGAGAGAAGCCTGGATTTTCTCAGGATATCTGGGGCAAGCAATAGATTAAAAGATATGCTACATATTAACAAATGGCGTATTCATGCTTGAAACTGTTTCTTCTTTCATAGGTAACTGGCACAGATAACTCTGAAGTCAAAATTGGAAAACTGTAGCTAATCAATGGGTCTCAGGTATATTTATCTACTGTAGGACTTTTGACAAAAATAAATTCATTTGGGTGGCCTCTTCTCCCCACCCAGGTTTTGTAAAATGAATCACTGTGAACTGGCCTAGTAGTCTAGCACTGTTAAACATATAGGTGCAGTGCCTTGCTAGGCCCTCATTCCTAGATTGCCAATTCCCGAGAAAGGCTGTATACAGCAATCCCGGGATGCTGAGTGACCATTTGTAAATGCGAGGGGATAGCCTGAAGAGAACTCTACTTCTGTCTTTTTGGCAAAAGAGCCAAGTATGAGGGGAGATGGTCTGCCTGTAGGAGAGACCAGAATCCTCCTAGCTTTCTTGTTTCCTAACAGCTTTGTTGTTCACAGGTTACAAGAAGGATGCGAGAGAAAATTTTACTGCTGCCCTTTTGTAAAAGCCCATTTCAAAAAATAAAATATACAATATATACATTTAGTCTCTCCCTGTGCAACATCGCTAAGATCAGTCTTTTCCTCACTGTCTTAACTAGTAAAAACCTAGTCCATGCTCCGGTTATCTCTCACCTTGACTATTGCACCCTCCTTCTCACTGGCCCCCCCAGGTCTACCACCACCTTTCGTCTATTGAAAACTCTGCTGTCAAGATCATCCACCTTGCCTGCTGTTTTGATCACATGCAGCCCCTCCTCTCCTCTGGCTCCCTCTACCTGAACACATTCAGCACAAGCTTCTTGACTTTACCTACTAGGCTTTCATGGCCTTGCCCCCCCCCATCTCCCTACACTTGTCTCCTGCTCCACTCCCGTCTAAAAGCTCTGCTCTTCAGTTGTTTTTAAACAAGAGCGGGGTGGGGCGTTGTCGGTATGTGGGGCGGCACAGGGGTACCCACGCATGGGAAGTACATGGGGAGGGCTTAACACAGGTGGCTCCTGGCATGGCTGCCCCATCCACGGAAGTGGCCACCCTGGCCCACATGGGGCACTCTGGATTTCTCGGCACTCCGTGAAGGGACGGCCAGCATGTGGGACACAGGAGTGCGTCTCCCCACACACCAACTTCAAACGAGTGGCTAAACGCACGGATGAGGGGAGAAGGGGCATGTTTGGATGCATCTCGTTTAAGAACATCCTTCCTCTTCCACCACCCTCACCTGCTAAAAATTCTCCTGCTCCTCAAAGCATGTTCACCCGTTCTCCCTTGCTACCCCCATGCCTGGAACTCCCTCCCCAAATATATTCGCTCCTCTCCCTCCTTCCCTTCAAATCACTCCTGAAAACCTACCTCTTCAGAAAGGGGACGAAGAGCTAGGGAAGGCCTGCCAGATTTTCCCAACATCACCTCCCCTATGTAACTAAGCTAAGCACATGTACCTACAACCTCACGCCTTCATAAATGTATCCTCGTCTCTCCCTGTGCTGTCCCCACCCCTCATCTCCCCTCCCTCAACTATCTTAGATTGTAAACCCCCTGGGGCAGGGTCTCTGTCTACTTTCAACAGTTGTAAAGCACCAGGTACATTGCTTTCACTATATAAATAAATAATAATAATAAAATATATAGTAGCCCTGCAGTGTCGCAATCCAAAGACAGCAGTATAGTTTAAAAGCCTAGACAGCTCTAGGGAGGATTCCATTCTAGGAAGAAACGGACATCTGACAGACAATTGTCAGGGCAGGAGTAACCTTTCTATGGTCAAAAGGACGGTGGACTACTAGGTACAGTAACACCAGGGTGTCAAGTGTCTCGAAAGGCCACAATTAAAACGTTCTCTCAAAGATCATCACAGGAAACTGTCCACTCACCCAGTGATGCGTTTATTTACTGCTGTTCTAATGGATTTTGCAGCCACGAAGTGCTCTGGGTGCGCAGATAACAGCATTAATGCTTGAGGGATTTTTGGATTCATGGCAGGTAGCCAGGGCTCCTCCTCAGGAGATTTCGGCATTGAGATGATGCACAACTCTCCATGGAGAAAAAATACCTGACAAAACATACATGCTCATTTGCTGCAAATTTGATAGCTTTCCATACAGACTTTAAACCCATGATTACTAATTTCTACATGCAGCACCCCCTGCCCCTCACACAAACACACAACCCCGTCCTCCACCACAACCTTTCAACGGGCTGGTTAAAAAGCATCAAGGATAAAAGTAACAAGGTAGCATATCAGGAGGAGCAACTTAGAAAGCATATTTACATACAGGCTAACAAATGTGCCCATTAGATTTAAGTCAACTTGCTCGTTTGTATATCACAATTTTACTTACCCGGTTGGTGCTATTCTCTGGTTTCATCCATTTAGGAAGAAAGTCAGCTGCTTCTATTAACAGGAATTCACCATCATTATCATCAACCCTAACCAAAGTGAAAATGGGTTTCTTATTAAAGATGATTGTGACCACTGAAATGGGAAACAATCCTAAGCCAGTTCTGATGTTAGTAAGAGATAGAGACAGAGTAGTTCAGATGCTATCTTTTACTGAGTCAACTACTGTTGGGGAGAGTATGCAAGCTTTCAGTTGAAGGTCTTCACCTTCAAAGCTTTTCCATGGCTTCCAACATGGCTCTTGTATTGCCCCCCCCACCCTTGCCTGCTTGCGATCCCCTTGCTCCTCTAAACAGCTTTGCCCCTTCTCTCTTGCTGCCCATCATGCCAGGAACTCCCTCCCTGGATACATTCGCTCTGCTTCTTCCCTCCCAACTTTCAAATCCCTCTTGAAAACCTACCTCTTCCGCCAGGCTTTCCCTAGCTCATGAGTGAAATGGAGTCCTCTTCCCCCTTCACGCAAAATCTCTTCCCTGTAACTCAGTTACTAACTAACTTAGTTCCCTGTAACCAAGTTAAGCATGTGCACGTGCAACTTCGCAACCTCATGGATCTAATCATTGTCTCTCCTGATGTTCGCCTCTCCCTCATCTCCCCCTCCCATGTCTCTCTCAGACTGTAAGCCTCCTGGGGTAGGGACCTGTCTCTAGCTATGGATTGTGCAGAGCCAGGTACACTGCTGGTGCTACATAAATAATAAAAGCCGCCCCCTTTATTTTCTGTTCTTGTATCTTCATTTCTTTTGGGGGGGGGGGCGCGAGTGGGGTGCTGGGGGAATACATTGTAAATGCTCCAGAACAAGAAACACACGTGCAAAAGAATCTTCTTGCTTTGTTCTCTTAGAGGGAAAGTCTTTCCTTTCACATTGCAGAAAGCCATAAAGTAATGCTTTCCTGAGTTTCAGAAAAAAAGGATTACATCTAAGAATACTTTTTCATAAACTTCCCTATGGAAATCCAATTGGGTTACCTCCATTTGATTAAGTTATTTCCATTGGTCTGAAGATTTTGGCAGTCATGTTTCTATCAGAAACAAAACCTAAGATCCATTACTTTGAGTTATACTTCAGAATAAAGTGAAAGTAGTTTCTCCAAAAACTCAATTAAGAACATATTAATGTTGTACAGACATTCTGCAGTGTCAGCCACCTTAAGTTGTTAACAGTACCATATATTCATTACCCAGAGGGCATTCCCATCCTCTCTCTCTAAGAGTAAAAAAAAAGACTGAACAATATTTCTGTTACATATAACCTAAGAAGTCAAAGTACTGAGGTTGCCAAGATTGTGATACAGCAAAAATAAAATAAAATTAAGAAGTAAGATTTCAACCAACTTCTGTGGGAGCAGTTTCTGTCCCAAACTTACAAGGCCATAATAATTTTAAATCTTCCATTTTCCATCATAACAATGGACAGATGGTTTTCATGAAGGCTGTCTGAAACGTGTTGTCCTAGTAGCATTTAAAGTATAATAGATTTTTACTTGAATTCAGATTAAGTTATCAATAAATAATATTTGATTTTTAGTTATCCAAAACACTGGTAATGTGTTAGACGTACCTTGCTGCTAACTCTGGAAACTCCGTTGTAATTTGCTGTATTAGGTATACAATAAACCATTCATCTTCAATATTATCTCCAAATTTAGTCAGCCCGCCAATATGAGCTGGGATCTCTCCTGGAAAAAGACCAGGTAAATGCTAAGTAATATTACATGCTGTTACTGAGGATAAAAACAAATCATTCCATGCTCCGACTACGTACTCTGGGAAAACAAAGGGTATAGTCCACAATCCACTAAAGTCAATTGGTTCAGTTTCTATTGATTTTAATGGAGAGGATTATTAATTATTATTATTATAAATATTTATATAGCGCCAGTAGTGTGACCTGGTGCTGTACAGAACACAGAAATAGACAAGGTCCCTGCCTGTGGCTTACAATCTAAAAGACAAGGAGGAGGAGATAGGGAGAGGGACAGCGAGAGAGACAGGGGAGAAGACCAACAAACATTCAAGCGGATGCAAAGTCTCAGGTGGGTGTGCTTGGCTTGGTTACAATCAGGTTGGTTGCAGCAGTCTGCAGAGGAGGGCAGACAGTGGGTATATGGGAACGACTAGCAGGCATTGGGAAAGGTGGCGGAAAAAGTGGGTCTTGAGGTGGGATTTGAAGGAGCGGAGGGAGGGGACAAGGTGGATGTGGGTAGGGAGGGAGTTCCAGGCATGGGGGCAGCGAGGGAGAAGGGTCGAAGGCGGTTAGGTGAGCAGGAGAAATGAGGGAGAGTGAGGGAAGGAACAGAGGAGGAGCGGAGAGTGCATGCAGGAGTGCGTAGGGAGATTAGGTTCGAGATTGCATCCAAAGTAATTAAAATCAGATGCCTCGTGTGTTATAGTAGGAGCTATTAGGCATAGTAAACAGAATGAATGCAACAGACAATGGGCAGCAACTGCAAATCCACCACAATAAGATACGAAGGATGAGACACCACGTTAGGGGTATTTTACCAGCTTCTTTATCAGGGTGCTTCAGCCTGGGATTGGCGAGACAACCTCTAGGATAAGGACAGTATTTAAGTCTTTAGGCCCATGGAACCTATGGTCTCAGGAGAGACATCAGTTCCCTAGAATATGGGCTGAGACCAACAGTTCATTTTGTATGGGCTACAAAACAGCAAACAAGTAGCAGAAATAATATTTTTATCAAATGAAATGTTAAAACATGCTCCATTTTCAGTTTATCTGCCTAATGAAAGTAGCCATATAGGGACAGATAACTGCAACATTAGACAAAAAAATTCCTAAATTTTTCACCTGAGAAAAGGGACTAAAATTAAACTACCAATTTTATCCAAGAGACTGAGTTTGCAGCAAACACAGATTTTTGTTCGAACTACTCTTATGTTGAAAGATGAAAAAGAACATTGCCTTAACATGCAAAAGTACAAGCACTGCCATCGAAGTGGCAACTGAATCAAACTGTGTTCCAGTTCCGAGAAACAGCAGCAAAACAGTGAATGGCCTTTTACAAGGAAGCAAAGATACACAGACATGGATAGTATTAATGCCAACACTTTTTGCTTGCGTTCACAGAACTGGGCAGTCACCTACTAAGCTGACCTACAAATTTAGTTGCTGTCAAATGAGTATGAGAACAAACAATAACGTTACCTTTGGCAGGTTTGTACTTAAGATTAAAAGGCTGGTTTTGCCAGATATAGAAAACCAATACAGGTGCAAAGCGAGTTAATATTCTTTCAATGTATTGTTGAAGAACTTCTCTGTGCTGCTCAGGGCCTTCTGATTCATGAGATATCAAGAACAGTTGGTACTGCACTGCATCATCTACAGTCATCCGCTTCAGCATCTCCTCCATTCTGTACTTTATAGCGTGCCCTTTAAAATAATTTCAAACATTTTAAAACAAAGTATAAAACAGGACTTCTCCAAAATACATGTACAAAATATCCCACCAGTCAACAACATTGTTGATTTAATTTTGTTCCCCCAAGCCTCTTCCTGCTCACATCCCTCTGCACTGCCAGGGTCAGGTCTGTAGAGAAAAGTTATGCTGGATCAGGCTTCCAGGTTAATAGGTTGTTGGGGGTGGGTGGGTTAGGTGGGTTTGTTTGAATTTTCCTTGTTGTTTTAAATTGTTGTTTTTTATGCTGTAAGCCGCCCTGGGATGCCATGGCAAGAGGTGGCAGCTAAGAAATATAAAATAAATAAATAAATAAATAAATAATCCTGTCTTGGACACTGGCAAACTACCAGATGATCCAGTGGAAGATACTATAATCTGTTTTGCTTACAGTGGGAATAGTCTGCCCTCTATGAAGACTACATCCTACACACTAGATGCTAGAAATAGGCTCTAGGTTGAAGCATGAAATTGCCAGTTTTCATATGGAAACTCAATTATTTTGCACAGTATGAAAGTTCTTAAAATTGCCTGCAAATGATGTAACAAGACAGAGTTTTAAAAAAAAAAAAAAAAAAGAGAGAGAGAGATTGGGGTTACAATCTTGATACCCACTTGTGAACTCATAAATCAGTCAATGGAATTTAAGAGCTTACAAGTGGATTCTGGACTACAGACTATTTTAGTAATTAGCAACCAGAGGTTACAGGTCTGGGTCCAAGAGAAACACACCAAAAGCATTACTAAAAGTCCCAGTCTTCCAGAGCATATAGATGCATGAAGTCTAGTGGTAGCTCACTAGGTCATAAATAAGAGATACTATTAAGCGGTGGTTTTGTTCTATAGAGATGGGATGCTCGGAAACAAGGGGTTTCTCCGGTTCTGTAGTGAAAAGATAGTGCACATTGCACTCTCTACTGCCTCTGCCACAAAGCAAATCATAAGATGCCTAAAAGCAAAGGGGGTTAACACAGGAGTCTACAGACATGTGAACAAGGCCACATTAAACTGCAAAGTATATGCCAAAGGTGGGGAAATGGTGACTTAGGAGTCACATGCGACTCTCTGGCACCTCTACTGTGGCTCTTGAAAGAAATGGCTACCCATGATAACGGTATCTGTGTGGTTCCCTCAGCTTCACTTCCTCAACATACCACACCTACTGCTGGGCGCTTGCTTCTCCTGCCTCCTCCATCTGCTGGCAGGGGCTGCCAAGCACTAGGTTGCCCTCCCTTAGAAATAGCGCGGGGCCAACAAGGGCACCAACAGAATTTTCCCACCAGTCCTAGCTGGCCCCTGCACACACACAGGAGGCAGGAAAGGGGTAGGTGTGTGTGCATTCAACAGAGGCTCTTGGCCATGTGAAGTAAATACCTTTGGGCTGGGAACTTTGCCCACCCTCTTTACACAGTCTGATTCCCCAGCAGATACTGCACATATCACTTAGCACAAACATCTATTCACTTCAATGGGACTCATCTGTGCGCTAGAAAGTGCACATTTAATCTGCAAAAAGATGGGGCTGTCAGTGCCAGCTTTACTGGCTGCGTCTATCGGAGCACAGCAATTAATGCCCCGATTTGTTGCTTATAGTTGATGTACATGCAGGCAGTAAAACGGTGCCATCCCCCAACATTAAATTCAATGGCAGCTGAACAACTGACCTTAATAACGGAAGCCCGCACCCTTCGCCTAGTTTCACTGCGGGGGGATTGAGGGTTATCAGCAGAAGAGCGAAATGCCTGCTCCGCAGCTGGGATGGCAGACACCTAAACCCCTGGCCCTTGTCGGCTGCCGGCTTGTGCTTCTGATCCCGCTAGCACTGCAGCCCCATAGAAATCAATGAGCGGGATCTGGGCCCCGGCTCTATAATCCTGGAGCGAAGGAAAGGAGCCGTACGGGGCAGCGTAGGGGGAGAGCTCCGAGCCAGCACTTCCACGCGTCGGGGCCACGGCTCCCCGAGAAGCGCCCGCGAGGAGCTGAGCTACGCCCCCGAGCCCGGGCGGCGGGTCAGTCCCAGTCCCTTAGCCCAGGTCCAGTTGCCCAGCCCAGCTCGGCTCCCCTCTCTGCTGCGCCTCCCGCGCTACCTCATCGTCGCGCGCCGGGCCCGGCCTCACTTCCTGTCCGGGGCGGGGCGTCGTCATGGCGGCCGGGGGCAGAAACTGGGCAGCCCCAGGGGTCGCCATGAAGTGCTGAGGTAGGAGGATGGTCTCGCGATACACGCGGAAGCCGGTGCCCCCCGATGCCCGGGAGATGTGAGTGACCAACCCCCACCCCCGGGAGCCCTGGCACCTGAAACAACCCGGACATCCCCCCCCACCCCCGGTAGCGCCTCCCGCCAGACGAGACGTGTCTCTCCTCAGCCCGTAGAACCGCAGGAGGCGCGTCCTTCGCCCTTGACTGAGGCCCCAGCCCTCGTGCCGGTGTGTGCCCGCGCGGGGACCCCCCCCCCCCCCCCCCCCTGGGCATGAAATTGACTGGGTTCCATTGGATCACTCCCAGAGAGTCCCCCCCCGCTTCGTGGGCATCCGCTGGGCCCAGCGTGTGGCTCCTCCACGTTCGTTGTAGGGCGAAAGCCATTCTGCTTGTTTCCTCTTGTCATTGGGTGCCTGCCCCCCTGATGATCCAAGAACCCAGCCCTTCCAGCAAACGCTAGGGACTGGGATTCTCCTGGCGAGTATGGGCCGGCTTTTGAAAGGATTGCCATCGCTATTGATTTTAGGGTAAAAGATTATCAGATGGTAACGGTTGTTTTGGAAAAAAAATGTGTCTAACTTTCTGGAAATTAGTGGTTGATTGATACTTTGAGGTTTAAGTTTAGGCCACCACTAGATGGGGTGAAACTTCGTCTTTTTCAAACTTTGGAGTTCATTCTTACAAGTCATATCAAATATTTGTTTTTTAGCCGAGGACTTACAAAAAACACTTTAGAGACTCATCCCCTGCCGGAGTCACTGGATGACATTTATTCAACCACTGAAAGCCATGAAGAAATCTCAAGGTATCAAGAGTAGTACAATACACTTTATTTTATACTTGGAGGAAAGGAAAAGCAGTCTCACAAGAATAGCAAGGAGTAATACTGTGGAACACAAAGAGCTTTGTGTTCCATGGTATTACTCCTTGGTATTCTTGCGAGACTGTAGTGTTAGTCTGTGCTGAGTACAGTTGCATCGTTCTGTAGGTAGCTATATTACCAGTGCTTGGTTCCCATTGGTGATACTGCATGTGCTAATGCTGTGAGTAGCTCTGCACAGGTAGACATCTGCATTTACAGACAGGTCTCAAATAAAATGGGGCTTTCCATGAATGCTGGGGGTCTTGTGCATACAGCATCCTGCTTTGTTGGAGCCATAGGGTGCACTCCTCCTTGGGGACAGTTACAAGCATAAGCCTCATTGAAGTGACTGAGGCTCCTTCCTGTTCTAACTGCTAGTTATCCCTATGGAGGGATAACTACACTGATAATGAAGACACAAGTGAGTCATGCAGTTGTCTGCTTCCCAGCAGCCTGAGCTGGGCTTGTAACCAGGACTTTGATTATCTGCCTTGTTAGTGGGCATCCTTCTCATTATGATTGGAAAGCATAGTGGGATATCCAAGCCCTGTTATATCTTTGTGCGGTGTTTGGGAATGATTTCCGATCATGCTCCACCATGACCCCTGCAGTCAGCCGGGAGCTCTCTGGTGGGTACCACCTGTCAATCTTGTTCATATGACAAGGGCCCACAGAGGGGCATTCTTGGTTGGTGCCCCTTCGTTGGTGCTCCCATAGGGGAGCTCCCTTCCCCTGGACAAGTATCGGAGCCCTCGCCTGAGCATATTCCAAAGGCAGCGTAAAACATTTCTTTTTGGCATAGCATTGACAGGTGGGGATAGGGGTTTTGGGGCGTGGGTGGGTTTAGGGGTAAGAGTGGTTTTTTGGTGGTTTTTTTAAAAAGGGATTTTAATGTATTTTGTGTATTTAATATTGTACGCCACCCTGAGCTTTAGGGGAAGGGCTGGGTGTAAATTTAAATAAATTAATATAGTTAAATCCTTTTTACGCTGCCCCAGGCTTTAAATGTGGATTAACTAGTGTTATGCCAGAAGAGGGGGAGTGATTTTTAAGGAGGGTGGGGAAGATGGGAGGGGAATTCTACATTCATAATTAAAGGTAGGCTGTAGTAACATAATATTGTGTTAACACGCAGACTAGAAGCCTACCAGAGCTGCTCCATAGCACCCCACCCCCCGAGCCGCCTTGTGTGGGCCCCACGAGGACCCCAGCAGACAGATCAGCAGTTCCCCTGGCTGCAGTCCACCCACATACTGCATCCTCCCTCCTCCACCATAGAGTTGTGGTTGCTCATGCAACCACTCTAGACTGTGACTGCACAGTGGTTTGGGCTGGGTTCCCTGCACAATGTACTCTGCCTTTCTGGAGATGATGCCATGCAGAGCTGCCCCAGCCTAAACCAGGGTGAGCATCTGGTGGCCGTTCACACAGGTGGGTAAATCCAAGGCAAAGGGTGTGTGTGTAATGGGAGGCCCCATCTCGTCTGTTAATACCCAGTAGGTAAGTGAAACTTAAGTGCTCTTACATGTGTGTAATTCCCACTGAAACCACTAAGATGTATACATAAGGAGGCATTGAAGAGTCCTCTATACATGTATTTTGATTTCTGACATGACATTTCCATAGGAAATACCGTATAACTTCAATATAACAAACCCCCTGAACTAGGGGAAAAGTTTATTATATTAGAGTGTTGCTATAATATGATTTGTCAATTTGTTGCATGAAAATAATGAAGGAATGTCCAATTGAAATTGAATATCATTGCACGTCAAAGATTACATCAATCAACTAGTAAAGAAATGAAAAAGCAAAACATGCTGTAATTACATAGCCTTTCTCTTAAGAGTAAGTGTCCAGTGCAGGTTACTTCCTATTTTTTGTGCTTTTCCCCCCTAGTGCCTAGTTTCAATCTTTTTAACCAGCGCAAAAAGAGCAAACCTAACATCTTGGAAGCCTTGGGAGGTTTTATATCAGGGCCAATCCTGCCAGAGCATTCATTATTGGACGGTTATTTTAAATTGAAAGAAATGGTTCTTGTAGTTGGGATTGTTATAAATGGGTTGATCAGAAACATTGTTTGTTATAATGAAGTTTGACTTATTTACATTGGCGATGCTTTTCTCCATTGTGTTCTTTTTACTGGTAGAAAACTTAACTCTTACATACGTTTGAGAGTCTTTCACATGAGAATTTTTTATTTTCTCCAAAAATGTTCATTTTAGTGAACCTGAAAGCATAAAGGAACCAAATTATCCAGCTATTTCTCCAGCTGACAATGGGAAATCTTGGCCAGTTAGTCAAAGTTGTACAGGAACCTCCACTGAGGACAGCTCAGTCTTCTCTTGGGGCTACGACGTGAGTAGAACATGGTCTTTTAGTTTAAAACTAGCAGTTCCATTTGAAAGGCAGTGCTGATATGAATACAGTATGGACCAATCTTACAAATACTCGATACATCTAATCCTGTAGCTGTGTGTGTATGAGCGTGTTAAGACTGAAAGTAGTGCTGTGAATACATTGCTCTGCATGATCGAGTTCAGTTTGAGAATAAAAAGTAATTATAGGGGGAAAATGGAAGGTCTTTCCCTGTTTTCTTTTTCTCCCCCTTCTCTGCTTTTCCTTATTCAGAACGTACTCTGGAAATATGCTAATATCTGATGATAGTATATACTGAATTCTTAGTCGTTAGCATTCAGACCACAAGTTATTTGATGAGTATAAATTGCTGTTTCAAATGTTGACCCCAAAGTGCCTGCAGGTGCTTATTTGTGACTTTGGTGCGAGTCAAGTTATAAGATGTACCATAGGCATCGTAGCTTATTGAAGGGGTCGGGGGGGAATAGGTTTTGTAGTTTCTCTGTCAAAAATCAGTGTAGAATTTTAAAATCACTTATTTAGACTTAACCTATTTTTTCTTTAAATGGTTAATTATATTTTTCAATGCACTGTGTGCTGCTGAAAGTTAGATTTTTTTTATTTCCCCCTCTATGCTGTTATTGCCTCTCTGCACAGGAAAAATAGTTCAATTTTAAATTAACAAAGATGAAGGTAATTTAATTGAGGTTACAATTGAAGATGGCAGCACCTAAGAAGTTATTCAGGTGCTGCCATCCTCAACTGTTCTCCTTTTGTGTCAAAGTTTTAGGCACCTCTTTGGTTTAGGCTGCTCCTTCAGTCATGGTGATTTTTTTTTTATCGGCCAGTGTTTTTTATTTTTTTAAAAAGTTTTTTAAAGTTGTTTTAAACCGGAGTTTTTTTTTTTAAAAAAACTCTGCCCAGCTGCCATGTCCTGTCGCCCCTCCTATCTCAGGGCTATGCGTGTACCAGCAGCTCAGAAGAGGAAAAATGAGGGCCATGGCAGCATGACCTTGGTAAAAGCAGAAGTGATGGCCGTGCGGTGGTGGCCTGCCCCGCTCTGGCTTGGGAAGCCACAGCGGACATGATCCGGACCGGATCAGGATGCCAAACAGACATGCCTGTAGCCCAAGGGAGAATGCTGACCATGCGGCCAGCTGCACCCAGTGCCCCCCCCCCCATATGATGAGCAGTTATGGTGGCCAATGACAGACAGCCATGGCGACTGGCCATGGCCAACCCAACCCAGGCCGTGTTGGCAGCCCAGGAACAGACCTGATAGCCAGCTTTCACCTAGTTGGGAGGGGCTTAGTCCAGGTTGTTGTTGTTATGACTTGGGGGTTTGTTGAAATCAGAGCCCGGGCAAGCCGTCCCCACAGCCCGGGGCAATCCTGGGCCAGCATCTGGCAGTGCCTGCGCATACATGCAGGGAGCTTTACCTACACCATGTAGTTTTCATAAGCGTCCTCTTTTAAAGGGGAGGTACGGTAGCCCTCGGTGCAGGTGCGCTCTGGGACAAAGCAGGCATCAGCAGGCCATTGTTACGTCTGGTTGTACTTACTGGTTCTACCGGCTAAATAGTTTAAGGTTAATTTGACCCCTTTGAGAAAGGGGTCAATTTAACATGATGTGCAAATTAATTGTTAAATTTTAAACAAACTAATATTTTTGTTTCGTTTTATATTTTTTCTTTTAACTGAGTTTGATTTTGTATTTATTTGTATGTCTGAGTTATCGCGAAAGCTTGCACTCAGTAAACAATAAGCAAGAAACAATGTTTTTGTTTGTTAGTTTTCAATTTAGTTGGCTTAGAATACCATTCAGAACCTTTCCCTTTTACCCTTTTCTGGAAACTTTCTTTCCTAGGACTTTGATAAAGCTGCCACATGGCAAGTTCAGCAGATGTTCAGACACATTGATGAGTTTTTATATGAACAAAAAACAAGTGTCCATGTTGAGGGCCTACAGGATGAGTGCCAACAGTGGACATCGAGCTTTCCTCATCTCAGGTACCTTATTGTTGGGTGATTGCAAGACATTTCACAGAACTATAGATCCACTCATTTTTAATGATAAAAGAGTCATATTTTTAAGTACCCTTAATATCAGTGTGATTTTATATATTTACATAGCATGCAACACAATGCCTGTTAATTTACATCATCATCATCTTTGATAAATGCTGCTTTTCCTTCTTTCTGCCCTTGCATCTAAGGCTGCTTTTAAACGAGGGCGCGCTGAAGCGCCTCCCAAACGCCGCATTAAAGGAAAGCCGCCGGAAGTGACGTTCTCCCCGTTGCCGGCGGCTGGAGACACGGGGCTTTGGAGCGGCGCATTCTTAAGCCAGATAATTGAACTCTTAAGAACGCGCCGCTGCAAAGCCCCGTGTCTCCAACCGCCGCCGGCAACGGGGAGAACGGCACTTCCGGCGGCTTTCCTTTAATGTGGCTTTTGGGAGGCGCTTCAGCGCGCCCTCGTTTAAAAGCAGCCTCAATTTACAGCTTCAGCCTCAAGAGTGTTCTACCCGTTTAAGTCCCATTGAAGAGAGTAGGGCTTGACCTGGCAGAGTGCCTTGAAGATTGGCTGTCGATCATCTGTCTCCTCCAATTTCATGTGGAAAACACAGGGTTAGGGTTCTAGGATACATAAAGTAGCCTTTTTGTCTGCTGGGCCATGGAAGTGATTGAAAAGCTTAAATCTTATTTGTAAGTTTTCATCTCTTTTTGTTTCTGTCTAATTTGACCGTATTTGAAAGGCTTGCTATTCATTAGAAGATGTAAAATTGAAGTAATATTGCTTGGAAACCTTGTATATAAGATGAGCTGGAGAAACCCCTCCACCTCTCCCTGAGCCACATTTAAAATATCAGCTACAAAGAAGAAAACTTCTCAGAAGACAAGTATATTTTCAGCACCATGTGAGATGAACACAGTCAACTCAACAATTTACTAAACTGCCCTTAAGAACTTCATTGTAAAGTTTTCAGTGTGCAATTTCTTACGTTATAATTTATTTCCACGTTGACCAATTTACTTACACAATTTTTATTTTTTTCTTCTCAATACTATAGGATTCTGGGAAAACAGGTAGTAATCCCCACAGATGAAGGTTTTGGGTGGTATTCTAGTTCACCATCTAACACCTTAGCCTCATTCGATGCAAGTCTAATACGGGAAAGAGATTCTAGTGAGTAAGTATCAGTAGATCTTTCAGATTTTAACAAGACATGAAGGTGTTTCTGTTGCTCGTGTATTACAGTGATCACTTTTTTAGCTAAGCTTATTTCTCTAAAATGTAATAAAACAAAACCCATGCATAGCACACCTATTATATCTGTTTACTTCTTGCCATTATTATTATTATTATTATAAACATTTATATAGTGCCAGTAGTGTGGCCTGGTGCTGTACAGAACATAGAATTAGACGTGGTCCCTGCCTGTGGCTTACAATCTAAAAGACAAAAAAGGGGGGGGGCGAGACAGGGCGAGGGTACAGTGGGAGAGACGGGAGAAGACAGACAAACATTCAAGCAGATGCGAAGTCTCAGTGCCATTGTGAAAGGAAAGCACACACTCACATGCACCACTTACTTTGTGAATTAAGTGTCCATATATTTCTTTATGACAGATTGAAGATTGAAAGCTAAAAATATTATTATATTACAGTTGCTTACATTTTCCAGTTCTATGTCTGTTGTCAAGTGCAATAGACCAGCAAATAGACAGAACAACATTGATGTTAGTTTTTAAAAGATGCGTATCTATTAATATACACACACATTTGTTTATCTGTATATATCCTTTTAAAGTGTGTGTGTGTATATCATTATATAAATTGTCTTCTGGGGCTTCAACCACTTCACCAAAGCTAAAACATCAATGTTTACAACATGTAAACTTACCTATGTTTTCCCAAATCTGGCTTCCATTTAATCCACCTCTCGTAACTGAATTACCTCCCAGCCAATGCCATAGCTTTTTCTCTACTGGTGGACATTGGGTAATTTCAGACGTTATGATATACCGTGGTGGCCACGGTACCATAATGTCTGTTGGGATTCCCCACCAGATGTTCACCCCCGTGAACCCCCGGCGTGAGTCCCTTTGACCACGCTTTCGGACCTCCAACCACCTGAAGGTCCGGAAGCATGGTAAGATTGGCCATGGGGCCGGAATCGGCAAAAGGTAACGTCTGTTACCTTCTGCTGATCCCAGGTCGCATCCTGCCCACGGGAGGGGATCGGGCTCAGTGGGCGGATTGGCCGCTGCGCCCGCCCATCTCCCGGAGGGCAGGCGGCCGGGGGACCGCGGGGGGGCGGGGCTGTGCGGCTGCACATTGCGCCGCGCAGCCCTGACCCCCACAGGGAATCAGGCCGGCACATCTGAAGGACGGCTGGTCTGATTCCTCACCGGGATCTGAAATGAATCCCGGTGCGTGGTTGGACGTGCCCTGTGCACGTCTGAAATCACCCTAAGAAAGAAGTGCTGCTGCTAAAAATTAGCAAAATTAGTTCCTCTTGTTTACTGTGTTCTGAAAAACATCTTTTTTGTTCAGGTTTAGCATTCTGGGGAAGAAGGTACTACTGTCTGCTCCTCTTCATAAAGACGCTGGCTTTTCAAAACCTTATAACTTGTACTCTTTGGAGAGTGAAGAAAAGGAAGATGGAGTGATTGCGTCTGAAGGAGTAATGGAAGAATATTTAGCATTTGACTGCCGAGATGTGTAGGTATTGAATATTTTCAATATTCAGTAATGGAAAGTCTGCTGCTACATTATAATTGATATTGATTGCATCTATTTTTAAGATTGCTAAATGCCATTCATGTGATAAAGCATTATTTCTATGATCATTTTGAACAAATTTATCATAAATAGACTGATCTTATATGCGATCCAATCTTATTTCAGAGTTGTCAGATTGTTTTAGTCTTTCCTTGATGTGTCTATGCCAGGTTTAACGCTGGCGCTAAATAAATAATAATAGGGAACCTTTCCTTCTCCTGGGCTACTTATGCTTGAGTGTATATCCTCTGGAACAGGGTTAGTGCCTTGAGGGGTGAGCAGCAGCAGGCTTCACAATGGGAATTAGCTCCATAATGGGTAATTTCAGATGTGACGATACCACGGTCAACCACAGTGAACCATGGTCAATCCCACGGTGTGGCCAAAGAACCGTGAATGTCTGATCAGCGGCATCCAGATGTTTGCCATGGTTCATTACCTGGAGGGGCCAAAGCCAACCACGCTTCCGGAGGTCGAAACGGGACCATCCCCGGAAGTATGGTGAAAGCGATTTCCACTGGGAAACTGCCAAAAGTAACGACTGAATGGCAACCACCAGGTGGAATCTTAACGAATGATCTCCAGCCGTGGTGAGAGCACGCAGCGTCGCTGCTAGGCAGCGCGCAACACACAAACCGGGGAGGGAGATTTAAAGGGCACACAGCAGCAGGGGAACGTGACAGGATGAAGAAAGATGGAAGGGAGAGGAGGGTGAGCAGGGAGGAGGAGGGGCCGAGGAGCAGCAGCAGCAGCCGGAGCTGACTGCCCCGGAGGCGACAACTGGGAAGGGGATGGAGGCACCCCGGAAACGGGTAAGGAGAACGAGGGGGGGCCAGCACAGCAGCAGAGGGGCACGAAGGAGGGGTGCCCGGAGAGAGGGGGCGGTAGGTCGGGCCAGGGAGCAGGAAGGGGGAGAGGGGGAGGGCACAAGAGGGCACTGTATGGACAATAAACACAAGGTGTAGCTACAACAACAGCTTTATAGTCCGCTTCATGGTAACAGGAAGGGAACGGGATCGGCTTGGCTGCGGGCCACAGACAGGTGGGACCTGCCGTGGGGAGGCCCCCACGGCTGTGGGTGGGCACAGGTGTCGGGACAGCTGGTGATGTGGCCTGTCAGTGTGGACGGGGTGGGGGACCGGCGGTGGCCCATGGCAACCCACGGAGGGCCCTGGGGCCGCCCAGCGCGCTCAGGCCCTGGGCTCACTGGCTATACGCCTCGCCAGGGCAGCGCGGATCCACTTGGTATAGCGGTATTCCCAAGGGTTCTCCACGTTCACATAGAGCGGCATGGGTCCTGGTGGCTGCTGGGGCACGGGGAACTCCAAGGTGGCCCCATTGGTCTCACAGATGTTGTGCAGGACACAGCAGGCACCGATCATAAGGGCCGAGGTCTCCACAGCGAAGTCCAGGCGACCGGTGGGCACCGAAGGCCCTCTCGACCAGTCCTGTGGGGCAGGCCCCAGCGTGCCCTTATTGGCCAGCCGCCCCGCCACTAGCTGGCCGGGGGTTGCTCAGTTATGCCGGTGGGGCCTTCCCTGGGCTCCTCGTGCAGGTTGCACTCGCCTGCTGACTGGTGTGTACCTGCAAATGACGCCCCTCCCCTGGTTGCACCTGCGCTCCTGTTCTGGGGACTTGTGCCCCAAGCCTGCATGCGCCCATCAGTGCGGTCCGCAGCTGGTTGCCTGTTGTCATCACCTCCCTGCTATCAGTGCTTGCTGGACATTCTGTGTACTCGGTTCCTGCAGCTGTGCTGGGTCCGCTCCCCACGGATCGCTTGCTAGCTGTGCCTTGTTGCGGCCTTATCGCATGTCCTTGGAGCTTCCCTGCTTCCCTCCCCAGTGCACATGGCATCGTGGGGCCCCTCTTTCCTTGCTGCTCAGACCCTCTGCCCGCTGGACCATGGCCGGTAGTGCTGCCCCTGGGCTCTCGTGCCCCGGATTGCCTGGCACCCCCCCATAGCTGGACCTTCCGGGAGACCATGGCCCTATGTGACCTGTGGCATTCCCCAGCCGTGCAACTGCTCCTGTGCTGCCGGATACCCTCTCTGGTGCCTATGTGAGTCTGAGCTCTGGGGCTTCGCTACTTCGGCTATGAGGTGAGTGGTAGTGCGTGCCGGCTCCATGCGGATTCGCTTGGCCTCCGTCCCTTTCCTGATGGGCACATTCTGAAGATGAGGTGCTCGCATGTAGCATGGTCCGCGGCGGAGACCATGTTCGCCCTCTTGGTGTGTAACCTGGCCAGGTTCACATCCTGTCTGGAGGAGGGGGGCCCTGCTTCTGCTGCATCCACGGGGCTCGTGGCTACCAGCGGCCGTGTGGGGCAGCATATTACTGCCTGTTGGAGTTTGGGCACCTGCCATGGCCCCCTGCTGCTGACTATACCTTGTCGGGGCCCACCGGACTGGAGCTGGTGGCGCTGGCTGCTGTGTGGTCCCATGCTGATGATCAGGTGGGGCTCGCTGTACCGGATCCGTCTGAGGCTTACTATCTCGTTGCCCACCACATGGCGGGGCTGGGTTACCGCCGGGGCATGCTCACTACGTGCATCTGGTGGGCCAACTGGTCCCAGCCCCCTGCGTGACCCCATGCAGCTGGCTGTGAGGCCCCCTGTGTCTTCAGCGTCATGGATGTCAGCCCCACTGTGTGCTCCCAGCATCTCCCTACCGGCTCGGAGCACTGGCCGCTTGCTCTGCACTGTTCCAGCCTCGCAGCTGTTCTGGCTGATTCGCTTGCCTCCATTCCGCTCACCTGTGTCGCTGTGCCCCCTGTCCTTCGCTGCCTGTGGTGTTCCTCTCTGTATCTGCCCCCCCCTCCCTTGACTGGTTCCTGCTGCCTGACACCGCTACTGGCTCTCCCCGTGGTGTATTCCTCCTTTGCACGTCCACCTGCTCACCTGTGTCCGTGCTCTGCCCTTCCCCCCCCCACCCCCCCGCCCCCTGGGTACCTCTGTGACTGTGCGGGACTTGGGGCCCCTGGAGAGCGCCTCCCGGCTTCCTCTGGGGGGGTGCATGTGCTTCCTGCAGGATCCTGTTTGCATCCATCCCCAGCTGTGCTTCTGCATCAGTGAGGGGGATCCTTGCCATCCAGACCTGCTTCGGACCACTTTGGTGCCTTCGCCGGCTTGTTTGCCCTCCCGCTGTGACCCTGCTCCGTCCCTGTGGGGACCCCTGTGACTTGGGCTGTCTGTGCTGCTGTTGGGTGGCCCGTGCTCCCTGTGCTGTCAGTGGGGTTCTGGGTGCCTTTCACTGTGTCCTGGACTGTTCCTGGCCCGGTTCCCTCTGATTCCTTGGCCCGGGACTCTGCCCCCCCGTGTCCGTGGTGCTGTGTGTGTTGACCTTCCCGGTGTGCTCCCCCCTTCCTTCCTTTCCTGTTCGTGTGGGTTTGCGCCCGTGTGTGTGTGTGCTCTGTGTTCTGCTGTGTCCTTGGCTTCCCTGTGCCTGTTGTGTGTGCCACGCCCTCAGCTGCTCTTCTCCCTCCTCCTCCTCCCTTTCCATTTCCCTTGTGTGGGCGTTGCCTTTTGATGCTTTTGGCTTCATTTGCCCTCAGTCGGCCATGTCTGCCTCCCACCCTGCCTCAGTGTCTTCTGGGTGTTCTGACCGCGGTCCGGAATTGGCGTAACGTCTGTTGCGCTGCCCCAGGCCGTGGTCCGTCCGTCCGTTTTCTTGCCGTGGACCTGCTCCCGTCACGTCTGTTCAGGGCTTTCCTGGACCACGGGAGGGGGTTGGCTGGTTCGCCACGGTTGGGAATCCACTGTGGTGACCCGGGAGCGCGTAATGCATGAAATTACCCAATGTCTTTTATTCAGTGTATGTACTCCACCACATACATATCTCTCACATACAGTCCATAGCCAGGCAACAACCCTCTGACTTTCTCAGTTCCACATCCCAGTTCTCACCTCTGTCCTGCTTTGTTTCTGAAGCAGAGCTTCCGCTCAGTTCCTAGCTGGTCCCACTCAGCTTCTCAGCTAGGTACTGTCCCTCTTGGAACCAACACCTGCATCCTTTTAGTGCCTGCTTACCTTCTGGTGCTAATCACTCTTAAAGGGCCAGGTGCCCAAGCAGTCTGCTCCCTGCTACACCGTCATCTCCACTTCCTTCCTCTGAGCTCACATGTTCCATACTTGAGGGCAGGGACTAAATTCATGGGCCAGACCCAGAAATTGGAAAAGAACCAAATAAAAATCAGCCCCAGGCTAAAGTGCCCCCCACCCCATTCTGTACAATCCTACTAGAGGAATTTTAAAAGTTCAAGGCTGGAAATGATTTTGCAAGCCTTTGTAGACCTGTGCTCCTCTTTTGAACTAATATTGTTTCCTCCAAATGCTAGTCTGAATTAATTTCTAATTGCTTCTACTTCCAGCCTAAGGAGTTTAACAAGCAAGAATCTGTTCTGTGGTCGACGAATAATGTGCCGGTTGTGGTTAAGATTGCTATTGCTTCTTAAACCCCAACAATGTTTTTGGTCTGCACTGCAGCGTCCAGATCATTAGCACTCGCACATGGTGGCAGTACCTTGCTGTCCTTTAAAAAATCAACTGGCATTCTCTTGTTTCAGTATGCTATTTCCATTTGTCTCCACCTGAAGAAGGAAGCTGCTGGTACCAACAAGAGGATCCACTTACCTTGCATAACTTCTCCCACTTGTGCATACAAGTGGTGGTTGTAGCTTAATTGCCAAGTCTGACATTGATTTCTGTTCCATCAGCCTACGTGGAGCACCTCTTTGCCCCTGTTTTTGTTCTCGCTGGGCCATCCAGAGTGTGCAGTATCAGTTCTCAAGTAATCATGATGGTGGAAAGATTGGACATCTTTCCTTAAGTAGTTTTTTCTAGCCATGCTGGAAGCTGTACTGACTCACCCATTTTTACTTCAAGAGAAATGAAACCAAATTCTTATATTTAATCAACTATGCACCGATACCTGGCATATGGGTGATGATTTAAATACATTAAATCACTATGGCAAAATTAGAACGGTCAGGGAAGACCATATATTAAATGTGAGGCATAAGGCTTGCTTGTTCTCGCTACAGGGAGGAAGAGATGCACGAAAGGAAAAGGGGGCTTTCATCTGAGCGGCGGAAATTAGGTTTCCCTCCTATCTCTCCATCATACTGCATGAAGGATGCTGTGCTTGCGTATGTGTTTGATGATGTGTGGAAAGAAGTCCTCGGCTATATGGAAGAGTTAATCTGCAGGCACTGGGAAGGGTCAGTCTCCGGTAGGTGTCTTGTTTGTTTGTTTGAATTTCTATGCACCCTACCCAGAGGCTCAGGGCGGCTTACAATGTATAAAAACATTTAAAACTAATAAAAAATCCTCACAAAACCCACCCAATACCACCTCCCCAGCCAACCTCCTCTCACATCCCTGCCCCAGAACTACCCACCACCAATCCCCTATCCCTGCCTGCCAAATGCCTTTTCAAATAAGGTCTTACACTACCTCTGGAGGAGCTCAGGCTCAAGTTCAAGTGAACCTCTGGGAGAAGGGAGTTCTCAAGCACTGGGGCAAGCAACCGAGAGTGACCCCCTGTGAGCCCTTGTTATATGAGCAAAGCTAACCGATGGTACCCACAAGGAGGCAATCCCGGCTGATTGCAGGGGCCACAATGGGGCATGGGAAAACAGGCAGTCTTTCAGATATGTGGCACCCGGACCGTTTAGGGCTTTAAAGGTCAAAACCAGCACCTTGAATTGTGCCTGGAAAGCTATAGGAAGCCAGTGTAGACTTCAGAGCACTGGTTAATCATGTTCCCAGCAACTCGTTCCCAAAAGAAGGCAAGCTGCAGCATCTACACAGTCCTCAAGGGCAGCCCCGCATAGAGCGCATTGCAGTAATCTAGCCTCAAGTTGATGAGCATGGATGACGATGGTCAGATCCGAATCAGAAAGAAAAAGCTGCAGCCTCCTCACCAGATGGAGTTGGTGAAAAGCACTCCTGGCCCCCATCACAACCTGACAATCCAGGTGCAGCAAGAGGTCCAGAAGCATTGCAAGGTTGCGAACCTGATTGACCAGAGGGGGCTAGAATCTGTCAATAACAGGAGTCCCAATTCTCCCAGGTCACAAGACTGGCCAACCATCACCACCTCAGTCTTCTCTGGATTCAGCTTCAATCGGCTCACTATCATCCCGTCCCCAACAACAGCCAGGCATTGGGTGCGCACCGAGACTGCAGGACTTGGGTCGGATGAAAAAGAGGTAGAGCTGGGTGTCATCAGCATATTGATGGCACTTCAACTCAAACCTCCAAATGACCTTGCCCAGTGGCCTCATATATATGTTGAACAGGGAAGACAGAATAGAACCCTGCGGGACCCCACAGGATAGGTCCTGGGAGGATGATGAGCAATCACCCATCGCCGCTCTCTGGGACCTCCCCGACAGGAAGGAGTGGAACCAGTCAAACAGTCCCACGCACCGCCGCCTGGTTCTGCAGTCGTGTGAACTAATGATCAAGATCATGATCAACTAATCAAAGGCCACCAAAAGATCTAACAAATCTGACCGTAATGGTGGGAATGCCTGATTCTCATGCTTGAAGAAGTCATTCAAATTACATCTTCTCTGCTGACAGCTGATGCACAGCATTAAATAGTAAACTGTACATTCCAAAGTCTTTGAAACACCATGTTGACTAGCATTGGGACTAGTCAGCTAGAATGGGGTGGGGGGGCATAGCTAAAATGGTAAGAGCGCGTGCTTTGCATGTATAAGGTCCCAGGTTCAATCCCTGGCATCTCCACTTCAGGATCTCTGGTAACACACCTGGGGGAGGCCTCTGCTGGGGGCTTGGATGGGTCTCGGGTAGCAGACTGGAATGGCCTCTGCCAGAGACCCTGGAAGAGCCGGATTTAGACCCGAATTTGAAACCCCTGCTGCCGTGTCAGGTTGTGACAATACTGGGCTAAGATGGACCATTGGTCTGACTCAGTTAGGCAGTTTAGTTTAAATTGAAGCATTTACCATTTAAGTACATTCACCACCCAAATATAGCATATTTGCCATTTATGGTGTTTGATGTAGGCTTATTTTTAACTACTGCAAGTTTTGATGGTTGCCATCTTGAAATCAAGATGGCTGACAGGCAAAGTTTCATAAAATAGTCTATCTTCCATTTTCATTTTGAAACGAGTCCAAACACGACATATGCCATTAATATTGCCTCCAATAGGCATACTTTTGACAATTCAAATCCTGTAGCGCACCATCCTAAAATCAAGATGGTGGATGGTTGGGCCCTACGTCAAAAATGATATATTTATTTATTTATTTGTTTGTTTGTTTGTTATATTTATTAGCCACCCCCTCATGCCTACAGCATCCCGGGCCGGCTTACAACACTAAAAACACAACAATAAATTATCAGAATTAAACATAGAGGCATCTGTGCTCATGCTTTCATGTTATTACCCAAAAGTGCAAGTTTCAGCTAAAAATTAGCAGTTATCCACCATTCTACATGTGACTAAAAGTGATCCAAGTAAACAGGACAAGACTGGGCTTCCATAACCCAAACTCTGTTTCTGCAGATAAAATGCCAGCACCCAAGTTGTAGTGAATAAGAAGGATTTTGTCTGAAAAGTAATTAATAAAAATGTCACAGCGGGCATTGGATGACTCCGGTTCCAGGCAGAGGCAGACTGGATTAACCAGGCCCCTCACCATCTGGAACAGCTCTCCTGGACAAAACTTTGCAGACGCTATGAGGGCAGAGAAGAAAACTTTCTTTGCCGCCATCATAGTCACAGCATAGTCCTTTAAAAATTATCTATGCTGCAATCATTCAGCTTCAGCATGAGTCGAGTGCCACCTGTGCTCTAACCGCCTACCCTTCCACTTCAACCACCTCAGTTCCTTCACATACCAGGGGGACCTAAGCTGCCGCAGTGGTGGGAATGGACATCTGGGTGCAACTGTGTCGATGGCCATGGTCAAAAAGTAATTCCCCAAGGCAACCAGGCCATCGACAGAGTATCCACTAAGGTCAGTAGGTAAATCCCCCAGAGAGTTCTGGAAACTAGCCGGATTCATTAGCCTCCAGGTGCGGACTAATCTAACTGGTCTACCACCCCAGTGAGGGCATAGGAGGCTCAGGATCTGGGCTTTTGGAAGGTAATGATCCGACCATGACAACAGTGTTGTAACAATACCCCTGATAATTGGAAGCCCTGTATCCAGGCTGATACAAAAGATCAAATCCAACGTGTACCCTGCCTCGTGTCAGGCGAGTTATTATCTGGCATAGATCCACGGTTGTCATGGCGGCCATGAACTCCTCCTCTGCCCCTAAAAGGCTAGCCTCAGCGTGTATGTTGAAATCCCAAAGGCGATAAGTCTGGGTGACTTCAACGCCACCTCTGAGAACCAGCTTGGCTAGAGCAGTTGGGGAATCAGCTGTGTTGCAGGGTGTTCGGTACACCAAGAGGAATCCCAATCTATCCCCAGCCAAATGTTGAAATATAATCTGAACAATGGACGCCATTCCCCAAAGCTGTATTTGAAAAGAATACTTTGAGTACTTAAAATTAATAAGCATTATCCTCTCAGAATATAGTATATGCCTACTTGCACAGCAAGTCATATTGAAAAGGTGACTATTAATATCTTAACATTTCTAATACTTTTTTGGACCCTCTGTTGTCTCTGGTATCGTGTTAGAAACTTACCAGTGACTCTCGTTGCCCTTTTTCATTTGGGAAATACTGTTAACTTCATTTTTTCCACCTAAACATAGCCCTTAGCCATTTGCCACCCATATTTGATGCAATACACACAGTTTTGACATGGCTTATAATATGCGGATCTTTTTGTACCTAAAAGATCAAAGAGCCATATATTACAAGTAGTTCTTTATTAACAGTGGCTTTTTTAAAACCAGGATTAGTGGCTGGTGTGAATTTTCTTTTTAAAATAGATAATAATCCCTGCCACATTGTATTTTTTTTAAAAAAGAAAAAGTTAATAGCTGTACTTATTATTTCTCTTTAAACCACTCAAACTCTGTCTGCAGGACGAATCATGAGAACCATACCTGATTAACAGAATTTATTTACCATTTTATGGTTTGGAAAAGAGAGCGATTTTAATTATCTTTTAAGAAAGGCAAAAAGGCCTAAATTGTTACACCTTTTTAACTTGATTAGACACATTGAGTATTTTCACATGGATGTGGCGGTGCTCCCCCCCAGAGCAGGTCTATAGGTGCACCCCTGCATCTGCCTGCTTGCAGCCCCACCTGGGTCAGGTTTAAACAACCCTGGTAGCTGTCGCAGCTCATGGTCCACCCACACGGCACTCCCCTCCCCCTACCATAGAGTTACGGACAGATCGCCCAACGCTCTAGGTGCCTTCTGCAACTCTGGTGTTGTCTGGGGCAGCCCCCGGCCGAGTGTGGAGCTGCAGTGGCATATGCTGAGCAGACGAACTGCAGCCCCGCCTCTGGCTGGTGCTCTGGGTTTGGGCTGCCCACTCTGCTGATAGTACTCCTGGATGTTCCAGAATTCCGCTGCCGGGGCTGCCCCGGAGCAGGGACAGCCTGCCCCCCCCCTCTGCTTTGCCTGGGCTGCCATTAAATGGGTGGGCCACCCAGGGTGAAGCAGACCAGAGGTGTCGGTGCTCTCCATCTGAAGACACCCATTGACTAAGAAGCAGTATTAACCACTATGGTACCATCGATTAACAGTTATTAATGATTTTGTTTAAAGTATTCATAAAAGTATAAAAGCATGTTGTGATGTGGATTCTCTGTTTATGTTTTGTGAAGATGATGAGAAAAATGTCATAGCTGTAGAAACATCTACAACAAATTCAGACAGCCCTTTTATGCAGTCTGAACCTCTGCCATTGTTGTTGCCTCGAATGCCACAAGCTAAGATGCCATCTCTCGCCTCTAATCTGGTAAGCTCTACTACACAGTGATTTGTGTTCGGCTGATCTGGAGAAACTCTGGGTAGCCAGACAGGCTCAAATTTTCTGAAGGGGAATTTCGTTCGCTTTTTTCTTCCTCTTGAAATTCTAAGTTTTATATTATATTCCTTAGCTACAGTCTTCTCTTTACAAAAACGTTAATTTTGTTACACATCAACCAGTTCTGCTTATTTCTGTTCTTTTTGTTTGTTTTGTTTTAATTCTTTTTTTTCATAACATTTATAATTGACTTCCTAGGAAGCTGAGGTGCAGAGAGTTTGGGACTGTAATGGTGTAGAATCTTTTCAAAATGGAAGTTTCCAATTAGGTATGAAAGAGATTTTAGTCATTGGGAGCTCACCCGTACCAAGCACAATGCACAGCAGAGAAAATCGATAGTATCTGGTGTGAGGTGCTCAGTAACTGTTAATTTTTAAATCCATGATTCTTTTTTTCTGCCCCTGCAGACTCTCCATTAGGTTTCGATGTCCCTTAGGTGGGGAGTGCTAAGGGAGTAGTAACTTGTATTTGATCCACTTTTTAACTTAGTTTCTTTTTTATTTCTTTTTCTCCACTTTCCTGTATGATCCTCTATCTCTTCCTCATGTTTACCTTATTGTATGTGTAGTGTTCACACCCCAGATGTGGCCGCAAAACCAAAAAGAGGAGAAAACCACCTCAAGTATGTATGCTGGAGAGATTAATGTTTTGTTGTTTTATTTTGGTGGGTGGATTTCCTGGCATTTTTTCAGAGCAGCTTGAGTTAGAGGAGAAGGTTTGTTTAGTCTGTCTATTGATGGAAAAGAAGTGTATGGGCAAGTTGTGAAATGTGACCATAAAGATCCTCCAATAGCTGTTCTGTCCATTGCAGCCAATTGTATACCTTTCACCAGATTAAAGCCTAGTTCACACAATAGAGTTTATTCCATTTAAAACTAACCTGTATTAATAATTCACCTTGGGGCATCCACACGGCATTCCAGCTTTGCTAACTTGGTTTTTAACCCCTGCACAGGTTTAGGACTTAATTCTGATTTCAAGGGGGTTTGTTTGTGTAGAGAATAATTCATTTATGGGTTTGTTTGTTTTTATTCAAAACTGTGTGCACACTCCTGGTAATTAACCAGTGTAAAGGAGGTTAATTCAGATTAATTCCATCATGTGAACAAGACCTAATTGCTTCATGAATCCAAGAGCCTTGATTGTGAGCTTTAATTATAGTATGTAGTATGGCAGCTAATATTTTAAAATTAGAATTTATAGTAAGTGTCAAGGGCGCTTATTCTTATTATAGGGTACTTGGCTAAACCATGGGAGTAATGGCTTCTTTTGGAATACTGGACTTCTCTTTTCCAATAATTGTTTGGAAAGGGCAAAATACTATCCAACACCATGTAATGGTTATTTCCTCTGATTTGCAGATAAATCTCTCTCAAGGAACAAGTAGTGGCCCTCAGCGAAATCTGAATGGTTTGATGGTGATTCATGGGATCCCGTTACAGCAAAAGAATCTGCCTCTAATGGACAAAATATTGTAAGAGCAGTAGCTTTTTATCGTGTTTGTTCTTCTATTAAAGTTGGGCTATGGAATTGCTAAAATAGAACACACTGGGACTTTAACTCCTTGATTTAGCAGTTAATCTTCCATAAGGTTCTTGATTATTTTCTTGCTCTTTTGCTTGTTTCATGACTTGTAGAAATATACTGTTTCACACTCCACTTTTGGAGTGGAACTGATTCAGAAAAGTGGTTAAATCACATGATGGACATTAGAGAGCATGAATAATCCCATTGAATCCAATGAGAGTTCCCATGCTTGAAGTTGGATGTGTATTTAACTGCCTTGCTGAACCATGGCCCAACACGTTAGTGCTATTCCTTCATAAAGAGAGCTAAAGGGATGAAGTGCTAAAGTTTTGGGGCTGGAGGTTTTTGTTTTATTATTAAATAAATAAATATTGTGATTGAATTCTTCTATAAGAGACGGATAGTTCTTGACTGCATGAGCATGCACCAGAGGTCGTCACTGCTACGTCAGTGCATAACTGTCTGAATCTCCCTGCTCTTGCAGATCTTGAGTTATCAAACTGTGGAAACTGGGTGGTAGTTTTGTGAAGTGAACAAGGTCTAAACACTTTAAAAAAAAACAACCAAAAAAAACCACCAAACTCCTTTCCAAAACACTTGACTACAGAGATGACTGGCTAGTACACAAACCCATTGAGCCATCCAACCTCAAACATTTAAAATTCTTTTAATTAATATCGCTAGTTTCTTGCTTAAGGGGGTAGTGCTTGTATTGCAGTTGGCACTAGCTAGAATCTTTTCTATCCTCTCTGACTATGATTTGAATGAGAATGGAAGCAAAATTGTCCTCTTGTTCCTAGAGAGACTTTCTAGGACAGGAATGTGATGGCGTTGCTGCTGTGTTTCTCCCGTAGTAGTAGTAATTCCCTTACTAGTGTATCCAATTTGAAATACATGACCATTAAAAATAAGTGCAGCTCCTTTCTTTCTTTTTCCTTGACTTATCCTTGCCCTTTGTGGCATACTCGTATCAAAACTATATTGGTATATCCATATTTAATGTTTCTGTGGCAGTAGGATTGTGCAGATGGTGCCAAGTCTTTCGTAATGACCATGGCTGCATGTATTCCCATTTGGTTCTGTTATTTTGTTGTTGCTAGAGATTTGGATGACAGAGCGCTAATGAGGCCAGGCTCCAGTTCCATCCTCTCAACCAGAACTCGGCCAAATCGCCCACTTGAGCTCAGTACGTCATCTCTGTCCTATTCTGCTCATTCTGCTCGGAGGCGCAACCCGCCGCCACGCACCCTACATCCCATCAGCACTAGCCTCTCTCGCTCTGGGACGCCAAGGTCCATGGATGAAATCATCAGGGGAACAAGACTGTATGTTTATAAATCAGTCTCTTTTGCTCTCTACAGATTACCAGGCTTAGCAAACCTAAGTCTGCACAAAGTAAAAAAAAAAAGGCAACCGGTCCCGTGAAGAGAATGCAGATTGATTTAAAGCTTTACCTCTTCATGAAACTTAAACTGCTACATTTGCCAAAATAGACTCAACACTTTAATTGTGCTGCTAACCTATGTTTTTGAAAAGCACTTTTTGTTTCTAAGCCTGGTTTGTTGTGATGGCCTGCTATTTATATAATGGAGATGCCTCCTTTTCCAGGCACTACATATCTCAATTATATTTCCTAATATCTCCCTCCGAGAGAGGGGAAGAGTTGCATGTAAATATGTCAAACGTGATCACTGAGGGAAAGTAAATCCTGGTGAGAGCCCCCCTCCTTGAATGAAATAATTGATCAACTTGCTTGTTTGAACCTTTTTTAGAGAAAGATGCACTAGAAAAATTAGCTGTGAGATTGAAAAGTCAGTCCCTTAGCATGCGTAAATCTGGGAAGTCGCAGCTGTCAAAGGCCCTTTTCACATGAGACACCCCCACCCATCTCCACGTGCTACACCCGTTTCCACCCGTCATCCATGCATGGAGCAATGGGCTCCAGTGCCGGTTGCTCTGTGGGTGGAGATGGGTGTGCGCCCATGGGAACAGCCACACACCCACCGTGGCTGCACACCCATCCCCCCCACCCACTGCGACCCGTTTGAAATGGGCCTTAGGCCCTTTTCACACAGACGCTCTAACACTGATAAAATGGGTGTTTTATTATACACGTTGCAGGGCTGCAGGTGTGCTCTATGGGTGCCCTGCAACATGTATAATAATATGTAACACCCATTTTATCTGTGTTAGTGTCTGTGTGAAAAGGGCCTTTGTCTCTTCACCTGTAGGAATGAATTGGGGTTTTCCTAAATTCATTCAGTATACCCTATCTACAAATTATTTTTCCATGTATTGTCATTGTTATCTCTGTCAGAGAGAACCCTATCCCATTTATAGAGATCTATTCCATTCTTTTTGAGGTCTCTCTTATTCCTTAAACATATGCATGAAAATGCAGATAGTGAGTTTCAGAGAAGTGTGGGTTTTTTTAAGTGATATTTTTCAACCTGTTTAAGCATGCTATTCTGCTATGTCTGACATTTCCAGAATGTATTCTCAATAGCCAATATCTTGTAAAACACCTTCAACACTTATCAGAAGCCCATTGTAGCCATGTATAAGAAGCCTAAAAAACTGCAGTGTTTTCAAAGCTGAATGTGTGCTCATTTAGAACCTATCCTATTTTCCATCAGTTTATCCTTTGTTCTTAGGATGGATTTGAATATCTCCTCCAGAGATTATCTTTTGACATTCTTGCAATACCAGATAACACCTGGGGAGTGCTTCTTTGTAGACCAGTTAGAAAAAACAAAAGAATTTATCAAAGAGATCTAGAATTTCCCATTTCATCCGGTTCTTCCGCTGCTATAGTTGGACTTTAATGTTGTAATCATTAAAAATAAGCTTCACATATATTTGGTAGTGAAGCTAAAGTCACTGCTTACTGGACCTGTGGTTTGGCGTGATGCTGCTGCAAAGGTTTCATGACTCATGTTCTATTGAAGAATGATTCGTTTTGGAGTATTGCTGCGGAGGGCAGCTGCCCAATGAAACATGGGGCAAGTTCACATCAGCTTCTTCTGTTTCCTGCATGAAATTGGAATTTCCGGTTTTAACTTTTTCCGCATTCTGCCCCATGCTTAAAAAGTCCCATTGTATTGTTGTAGGCGCTGTGAAGTATTCCATGATGCTGCTAGCCTGTCCCCCAAATACATGATGCTTTATGATGCAGGCAGACTGGCATCATGATTAATCCCTTCACATGTTATGAAAAACATGCATGAAGGAATAAGTACGATTGTTGAACCTTAGTTTCCAAGTTGATTAAACATGCATTACATCTGCGGCATCCTGCTACCTTTACCTTTTCACATGGTAAAAAAATAGCGGGGGGCAGAGATTTTTGTGGATGTAGCATCTTGTGTGAATGCAGCCTCAGCATCTGCTGTAGATGCCACATTCCTCTTTTAGCCAAGTGAAGCAAGAACCAGCAGCACATTTTGCTCAAATGAAATTTTGTTACACATTTGCTATTTGAATCTCTCAAATCAATGTAATATGTGTGTAGGAATAAATATTGCAAGTTCCTGTTTTTTAAAAAAAGTGTAGTTGAAAGCAATTTCTCTTGTTGTTTACTTCCCAAGGCTCGGGTTTTGCGTCTTCTCTGCAATAGTTGCTAACTGATCATCAGCCTATCTAATGGAGGGAAAGAAATGCTCTTTTTAAAAAATAAAATCCTAATAATAAAAAAAATAATCCATTCCAGATTTTGGCAGTGGAGGAAGTGCCTCTTAACCTTTTCTGTTCTTCCTCTTAGTTTCTGTAATAAATTCAGAAAGTTTAGTTAGTAACCCTAATAATTGAGGATTTCCGAGAGATATGACTATGCCTTAACTATAAGATCAACCCAAAGGTCAAACTGGGCACGGAGGAAGAATCTCGTGTTAGCACACACTTCAGGATATCTATAGAGGGTGTATATTATATATCTTCTTCTCTTATGCCAAACACTGAGGTACCAAAGTTAGGAATATAAATTTTAATGTGGTCCTCTTCTCTCTCCACCTTCAGGAACTTTGTTGGTCTGGCTTGTTTTTGTTGTTCCTTTTTTGGGTCTTCTGGGGCAGAGTGACTTTCTCTGACAGTCTTTAATTGTGCCTCGTAGTTCACTGGAAATACTGCCATTGACTTCTTCAGTCTATTGACCAGGCATTAAAAATAGATCTTTCCAATGGGCTGTTGCAGAGTGTTTTCCGTACCATGACACTTTTTGTCAAGACCCCAACACTTGAGGTTTTGCGGGAGGTGGGAGCAATGGTAACTGCCATTTGATCACAGTATTATAGGATAATATGGAGCAAGAGGTAATACTACAGCAAGCTGTAAAGAAAAAGCCCAAATGCAGAGCCTGTGCAATGGGTCTCATCTTTCACATGCTCACATTTACGTGCTCTACTTGGTAGATGAGGGGATGCTGCAATTTGGACCAGCTATGGTTACTGTGGGTAAAAACCAGACAGCACGTGCCGGGGGCCCACTTTGGCCCACTGTAGCCCAGGAGCCACCGGCAGGTCTGTTGTGCCACCAGATGTTGGCCTCTTCTGTCCCAGGGCAGGAAGGCAGCTAACCTGGGCTGCAACCTCTGGAAAATCTCTACTGTCACAGCTCAGGATAAGGGTTGCCCATGCAAGCTTGCACATCTGTGTGGCCCCGCCACACCCACTCGGGGTCAGGGACCACCATGGCTGTCCATCATGTTGGGGGTCGGGGTGCTACAAACGGCACAGTTGGGCCCGCCTGCCTGCATGTTTGCATGTCTGTTTTTACTCTGGGTATATTCCACTCTCCGCCCCAAGCAGAGAGTGCTGCAATAGCCCATCCCCATGTAACTAAGGTATAAATCTAGAAGTGTGACTAGCCACTTGTAGCTTGAATGTCCAGGCAAAGATTCAAACATAGCTCCTAGAGCGTGCTCCTTCTTGGCAGTTGGTGGATGAATGCCTTCAGCAAAAGAAGCTGTTATGGATTCTGCAGAATCATCCAAAAAACTACCCCACCCCCCCAGCATCTCGATTCAGATGAGTTTGAACCAGATATTTGGTTTCATCCATTTAGGCTAGCTGTTCAGGTGCTTATTAGTCACTGAGGTAGTTGTATGATGTCACCTGCTCTATATCTAGATGATATCCATAGCTATGTTTCATTGGTGTGTTGCTGGCATTCAACCCCCATACCATCTCATTCTCTGTTCCAGTCATTAAATATAGATGTTGAACAGGAGGAGTTGGGCGCAGGGAAGAACCAAACCCTGTGTTCCACAGCTGTGTGTTTTTGGTAACCACTTAAAACAGGCCTCTGAGATTGGCCCAAGGGAAAATGCATAGGACTAATTCAGAGCTGGTGACTCCTGCTATATCTCACTGTGTGGACAGCAGCACTGTTGGGGAGCTGCACATAAGACATTTGGTAGAGCCAGTAGAAACAACACTGCTGTCTTGCTGCTGTTCGTGGCTTTGAGATTATCCATATGATCAGGCCTTTCTCAATGCCAGGCTTGGAATCTTATCTGAAAGGGGTCCAGATTATTGGTGGTGATGCCAGAACTGAGTGAGTTACCTTTTCCCATGATCTAGTTCCACTTGGGAAGATCCAAGACCTAGTAATAGCTAGTGAGAGAGCTGCAGCCATTTCTTGTTGGAAAACCATTGTTTTGGTCAGATGCATAAGGAACAGGCCCAACCTCCCATGCAAGGTAACTCATGCAGTGACCAACCAAGGAAACTTATTTGAAATTTTTTGTCATTTTCCTTCTAAACGTATTAGTCTTTTAAGCCTGAATCTTTCAAACTCTCAGCACGGCAACCCAGCATCTTAAGTCACAATTCTGCATGCATGAGCCTGAGTTTTATCATTCTTTTGCCTTGACTCATATCAATCTGTTAACCTGTGACGTTAATGAATATCTTTCTTTTTTGGTTGTTGGTGGCATATTCCAGTTCTACTGCAAATGATCAATTGCTGTCGCCGTCCCCAATGCCGTTGAGCCGAAACAATTTGCTGCCCCCTATCAGTACCGTGGATGTAGCTGAGCACCTTGGCTCAGTGGGATCTCAAAGGCAAATGGTGAGAACACATCTGGCTTCGTGAAATTCTACAAAGGCAGGCTTGCAAAGTTCTGTGGTTTTTATCCTGATTCAACTATAGAGATTGCTTAGACCTTTTTGCTTGAGAGACTCACAATAACAGGATGAGATGCTTGGCTTTTTAAAAATTAAAAATAAATTTTCTTGCTTCCATGGCTGCAGGAAACATGATTGAACTATACTCAAAAAGCACAAATAAATAAATAGATAAAAAGAATCCATGATTTTAAGCCAGTGGTCCCCAAGACTTTCTGTGCCTGACACACTCCATTTTGAGACTTACATATAATCTCATGACTCCAGAGAGTAACAAAGACATGAAAGTGTATTCCTGATCAATCAGGATTGGGATCTCCTTTGCAGATGGTGCAACCACACTTGGGATCCCAAGTTACAGTTTGGGTACCACCTGATTCCTGGGGTGCTGACGTTGGCTTTCTAAACACTTGGACTAGGCGAAGTAGTAGTGCAGAATGCTGTTTATCTTGCTACAGGCAGTTTAAGATTCCTTGCATGGATTTTTGTTTTAGGTTCCTGTTTTGTTTATCCTGATAATCTCAGAAATCTTTTGTTATAGTTAATTATAAAGATAATGAAACACTAGCCTAAAAATAAGCTACATAAGTTTATGCCAAAATCTGTTTGTGTGTGTTTAGGATCCATGAAAGTAGAAACCATATTCTCATTTTTAGTCAATAAAGTCATTATTGATTAAATACGGATTCCAAGCTTTTATTTCTGTCTTTTTTTAATGTACAACCCCAGTATAGCTATTGTCTGGTAACTTTCTTTTATTTTGATGCAGAAGCCCCGTGGAAATTCTGATCGAGCCTGCAGTGCAGTAGTAGATGAAGTTAACCATCAGCAACCACAGGAGAGGATTTTCTTACCTGATAATTTTTCCAGGCCCAATACAACACATGCTTTTTGGGTAAAGTGCAACAAATGTTTTTGTATGATATCCAGATCCAAAGGGAATGTTTAGTACATTTTTGCTGTGATGGTATCGGTAAACCTTTAACAGAGAATGGAATGACACACACATCTGGTAACCTGTCACAGAGCCTTTAACCCAGGAGTGGGGATCCTTTCCTTTCATGGGGCCAGTTTGAAAATTAGTACAAGCTCCGAGGGCCACATAGAAGTTCAGGGCAGAGGTGCTTAAGGGATGTGCTCAGAAAGAGGATGGTACAGATAAAGGATCTGTCCCCTGTCCTTGCGCATGTACCCTCATCTCTATGCCTTCACTTTGATCTAAATCTTTCAGTCTTTAGGAGTAGGAAGGAACTGGATACAGGGGCCAGATCCAGGAACTGGGAAAGGACCATATAAAAACTAGCTGTGGGACACATTTGGGCCCTGGGCCTGAGGTTCCCCATCCCTGCTTTAACCTCTAAATCACCTCTAGTTCAGGCCTGCCCAGGTCAATAGCAATAAACATGCCTAGTTCTGGTAAAATAAACACCAGAACGTGAACCAAGTTCATTTTGACTCATTTTAAGTATCCATGCCACCAAACTCCCTATCGCTTTGCTGTTTTCTGGGCATTTGAAACACTCTTTTCCATAGACTATAGTCTCTTTAGAACAGGTTTGAGGCTGATTTGTGGGGCTTCTTGTGCCTGATTTGTAGAGAAATGTAACTTCAGCCTCCAGGGTTGACAATCTGTCACTTTTGCTGAGCCTTACAATCCCTTAAATAGGGAATAAAAACGTTACGTTTTGTGGGTGTAAAATGACTTTTTGTGTCGTCAGTCTGCTTAACTCGGAGGTCGTTTGCATAACTTTCGGGAGCATCCTTATTTTAGTTTTTGGAACTTTACATTTAGGCCACAAGAGACACCCTCTTGTTTTAATTAAGCTTTTAGAGTGTTGTGGTTTTGCTGCCTTTTAAACTCCTCATGGAACAAATCTATCAAATGTTCACTTTGTCTTTCAGCCAGATACGCAGTATCGCCGGTCTTGCACTGTTATTGACTATGTTAATCAGCCTCGGCCAAGTAGAGGATCTGCCGGCACAGGTATATGCAGAACAGTGACTGCAGTACTACTTCAATAGCACACCGTGTCTGAAGTTGTATCTTTGATATGACCAAACTGAAAATCTCTTCCAAATATTTGTATCTTACATTTCAGTTTTATAGCCATAGCACTCAATTTATACAGATGTATAGTTAAGTGTACACAGTGGCTTATGTGATTCTCCTGTGATCTAATGGTTGCAGTGGCTTCTCCTGTTCTCTAATGGTTGCAGTGGCTGCTCCTGTTCTCTAATGGTTGATGTAAATCAAAATATTAGTTTGCTCGGCGCCTTAGTCCTTGTTTCATTAAATTAAATACAAATTTTGCTGTTCACTTCAGTGGGAGAAAAAATCTAGTATTACCCTGTGGACTTTGAGATTATCACTTTTTGGTTGGCTCTGGTTCTGTATGTGTGCAGCTGAGACCTTGAATATGCTGAGAAAGCTATGCTGGTTTACCTAAAAGTGTGTCTCAAAATTCCTTTATTAAAACTGGTGTTTTAATAGTGTAGTATCTAGTTTATATTGATTTAGTGTAATTGGATTAAATTTATTAAAAATTAAATTGATGTCAAGTTTAAATGGATTTGAGTGTGTCCGTGCAGGAATTTACTTTGGCTTAAACACACCTTTAAATAAACCAGTGCAGCTTTTAATAATCTAGGTGAGGCCTTGCTTGGAAAGGGGTTGGGAAAATTAGCTGCAGACATTGCGTAAATCATTTCTGTTGTTGCAGGACAGATACTCTGGGGTGGAGGCCTCTCTTCTGCCTTGCTTTACAGCTCAGGGTCACTGGGGAGAGAGTGTATTTTCCATCTTGTTACGGTATTATTAGCAAGGTTCCTGGTTTTCCGTTTAGGATGGAAAGCCAAAGAAAAACATAGAATTGTTGTTTTATCTGAGAAAAATGTAGAATTCCCATTTTATCAGAGAAAACACAGAATTCCAGGTATTTCTGGAAAAATTTCTGCTTCTAAAAAAACTCTGGTGACATCAGAAATGTAAAGGAGGCGGAAACTCTGGAAGTTCCAGTGTGCACCTGCATCTAAGAGAGGAGATTTGGTGTGAGAAGAACACAGCCGCGTCTGGCTTTTGGCAAGGCAGAGTATGTTGGGGGCCTGTGGCAGGGAGGAGGGGGTTGGAGCACACACACCCCCCCATATCTGCAGAGGGAGAGACTTGGGCTCCCTGGTGGGGAGGAGGGGGTTGGAGCAGCAGGGCCCCCCCCCTGCAGAGGGAGAGATTTGGGCTCCATGCCGGGGCTGGCTGGTGTGGAATATTGTTTTATTTTGTTGTTTGAGTGACAGTAGCAACCAGTGCATCAAATTGTCACCACAAATGAATAATTTGCAATAAACATTTTCTAATTTTAATGGCTGAAAAACACAGATTTTGGTGTTTTTAATCCGAGAATTTAGGGTGGTTTTTTCCCCAGAGAATTTCCCATTTTGGGGCAGAGAAATCTAGGAACCCTGATTGTTACCCGGCAGTCAATCCCAGCTTACCAAGACTGAGGTATCTTTTTTCTCAAGTGGCTGTGGGTAGAGAGAGTTTTTTATTAGAAAATGTGTTGAATTGTATATCCTTAAGTGGATATATTTTACATCTCTCTCAACCTCATATGTAATCATTTTAATACTGAAATGTTTATTACTCTGCAGATTCTATTAACATAGGAGTGATGGGAATCAGTTTAGGGATTTCTAGTTCTTCCTATATTAGCTCTTTTCACCACCATCCTCTGGGTCACTCTTCTAATGAGGATGAGGAGGACAGAGAAGACCATCCTCCACTTGGTAAGAAATAGGAGGCAACAGATTTCAAAACTTTCATGTTCTTGATTTGGTTGCATATCTAACCATTCAGTGTCCTGCCTGAAAAAGTGAACGTAAAATGGCTTTTCTGTTTGTGGTTACTCCACCTGTCTGTCTGATGTCAGTCAAAAAGATGTGATACAGCGATGAGGAGGAGCTTTTCCAAACAGAAATTATGCTATTGAAATATGAGATTGGAGTAGAGGACATAATTTCTGACCCTTTGTTTTCATTTAGGTTTTTTTTAATAGTCTGTAGCAAATATGGTGGTCATGCAGCTAAAGACATTATCTTCACATCATTATAATGAAACATTACACTGGCATCCTTGACTTTACTAGCAAGGTTTCACTGTTATCTGAGATTATAGAGTCCCCATTATAAATCTAAATAAGAAGTTACATTGGCCTTTATTAGAGCAAACATTAAACAATTTAGTAAGATTACTACTTTGAAAGGAACTTTTAAAAATCTTTCAGACCACCAAGAAACAGCCATAAATTTAAGGAAATATGAGGTTTCCAGTCCACCATGTGACTTCCCCTGCAGAGTTATGCAACAGATTGCTGTGACTTAAAAATGTGCCATAATTTTTTTAATGCATGACCTTTAAGAGATTTATAGGGTTTCTATTTATACAACTTATATATCAACAATTTAAGGGTATAGTTTGCTAAAATAACAAATTAAATCTAATTTATATGAACCCTTGATAAAATACAGAGTACTACAGTAATAGTAATTTATGTAAAATTAAAATTAAAGCTGCAATGAACCTATCAGTATTAATAGAGGAGATGCAAATGTCGCAATGGCTAGTTGTTTACTGATTGTTCTGGAAAATGTGGGAAATCCTGGCACTATTAAAATCAATGGCAAAAGACCCACTGACTTCAAAGCAACCGGTATTTCATGGAACATATTCTTTTTAACACAGAAAATCATCTGTCTTCATTTTGAAAGGCTAGTGGATAGGTGCTTTTAATCTCTTGACTTGGATCCATGCCTGCCACTCAACAGAAATGCCAGTGTTTAAATGGGCATGGAAAACAAACTACTTTCCTGGCTCTAGAGGCTAGAAAGGGTTGTCGGGGCATTGTGCTGACATCAGGAGTAGGGGTTGCTTGCTGCCTCTTCTAGGCATTCCTTATTTTAGGGGAACATCTTTATCCTAGGACTCCATGGAGCAGATACCACAGCTCCATAATACCCTAGATTATTTTTTTAAAGTCCCACTGCACATCAGTTCCCTGAATCCCTACTACACAATCGCTGTTTAATTCTGCATTGAGGATGATGGTTAACATGGCTGGTAATTGGAAAGACACAGATGCATGGTCATTCTCCTTGGCCTACAGAGAAGCAGTTCCTTGTCAGAGCCAGCTGTCTTTCCTCTCATTATTGCTGGTCACTGTATGAAGTGCATACAAGCCAAGAGAGAGGAATTGTCTGGGTAGGTAGTTGAGGCCATCACCACAGTAGCTCCTTTGGAGGCGTGTAGTGGTACCAGAAAAGCTAGAGAAGAGGCAGGGGGGTTACTGTCTAGGGAAGCTGGGAAGAGAGTGCCTGCGGTGAGTGCTGGAGAGACTATCCAAATTGCAGAAATGGGGGGAACCAGGGCCCCATTTGTGTGCGCCCGTTTAACTCTCCCTTTTGTTGACTCTCAGTGTGCACTCATGACGAGGAGACAGGACCCTGATACAAGTTTTAGAAGTAGAAGACGGGCTAAAAAGAAATTAGCTTAAAAATCAAGATTTTTAAAAATGGTCCATCTTGCAACTTTGGCTGATAGCATTTGAACTCACAGGGTTGGTAATACCTTCCCCCCCCCCTGCATTGTTGTACCTTCTTGGCTGTAAAACTGCTTTCACAGAATGACTATTCAAGTTCTTTGCTCAATTTTTGTCCAGTAGGTCTTCAATTCCATGATTCTGCAAGAGCTGACAGCCGAGGTGGATCAATCCCACGAAGCCGACAGGGGCTTTAGTGTGTCATAGGAAAAAGCCATTGATCTCCAGGATGCAGGGAGCATGTTCCAGAACTTCAGGAATCCGTGTTGAATCTTAGCCGTGTCAACTTGTTTACAGAAGAACTTTCAACCTCCTTTCTTAATGAAGTTATTTTTGTATAATCTATTTTGAAAAAAAGCTGCCAAAGACGTGATGCGTATCTGTACATTTTCTTAGAGGAAACGATGCTATTCACTGGATGCTAGACGGTATCTACTATACCTTTATTATCAATTTAAATACTAAACTCAATTTAAAATACTTTTTCATTACTGCTGTATTTTTTAAAAATGAAAATTTGTCAAATATCACTTAAGTGGTGGTCAGTTAATGTGTTAAAAAACTGCAGATCCTGTCTGAGCATGAGGGGCTAATAAAGTTGCTTTTCTAAAGAAAGGATAGAAAATAAAGGTGAATGGCAATCTTAAGTTTGCTCCTATTTGCAAGTCAAGGTATAGTGTGCTACACTAGCTTCCTGTGTTATAAACCAGTACCTCTCCAACAAACTCAGGCAGGAATTCTCCAGAGACTGTAGCAGCCTTCTTTTACTACAAATATATTTTCATTCATACAGATATCTCCCTTGAGTGAAATAATTTACAGAAGTTTCAGCAAATAAGCCTCTCTCTATTTTTAAATGGGATGAAAAAAAATCCTTTTGTAAACTTAAATGTTTGTGCACTAGACATGTCCTGTTATATGATTCTCAGTAAGAGACTCAAAGCAGACACACATGCCGCTACTGTAGAAGATACACCCTCTGGGATGTACTCACTTAAATAGTTACTAGTGTGGTTTAACTGTAGCCTGCTATAAAAGTATTCCATTTTATGGATGAAGTAACATTTTAACTACAAATATTAGCTCTAAGTCTTTATTTGGCTAGTATGTGCCAGAGTACAAACTTGCAAAGTTTTAAATTGGGAATAATATTTTGAACAAATAGTCTGCCACCATGTAAAATAGATGCTAAAGTGGAGTGGAAACTGATTAATTTAACTGTAAAAATTTTTATATGCAAATAAAGAAAGCCTTTTATAAGTTTCAGCTGTATTTGTAAATCAAATATCAATCAAGAGAAAAATTTTCTGCCACATCATAGCTTTCTTTCACTTTAAGCAACCAAGGGATGTTAATATTCATGCAGCTGGGTCACGTCGGGCAACGGCATAAATATCCCTGCTGGTTGACCCAGTTGGTGGTGGAAGATGTGAGGCTACTTCCATGCCTGGGCAGTCGCCTACACGGTCGGGGGCTGTAGCAGGGCCCGCTAACAGACGCGTGGGTAGGCTCTGGTTCAGGCGGGCCATAACAGGCCAGCATCATGTCTGTTAACACCCATTGATGTAAACTTCAAAAGCCTAGTATTGACCATCTTACAATATAATTTTCACACAATATAAACATATTAGAGAGTGTCACTCGGTGCTCTCTAGTTAAAGGCAGGCTCACTTTCTATTATAAACACAACCTTAAAAATGGTTTTATGAATAAACGGGTTGAGCTTTCTTTCTGAAAACTTCAGTGTGTGTTCTTTTAGGGTGATTAATGCAAAGTCTGAAGCAGATCAACTAAGCCATTCTAAAGTTATAACCATTTTAAAGTTAATCCAAGCAACAGTTGTGTCGGCTGATTTTTCTCATTTTTGTGAGTTGTGACTCAAATTTGCATGCGTGTAGCCTGAGCAGTCCTTAAAGTGCTTTGGATGGACTGATAGTCTGTAGTGAAATATAAAAAGTCATTGAATTTTGAAATACGAATTCCTGTGCAGGTGCAGTTGAGCATATATAAAGCAATTACAGTATATACTACAGTGTATAGAAAGTTCTGTATCTATTAAGGGCTGGGGCCAGGCAACACCACAGCAGCAGCAGGGTCATCTGACCTACTAGGATCAGGGCCACTTCTTTTTTCTGGGTCAGCTAGAGTGAGCCAGGGCCTCAGCTGCCAGCTTGAGGGTGTGTGACTTCAGCCAAGGTGTTCTGAGGCTGGAGCCCCTGGCATTCTGGGACTAGCTTCAGCGGGGTGGGAGGACAACCTACGCACACCCCACCCTGATATTGTCTTCATTATAAATAGCCAAGCACTGGAATTTTGTTGAAAGTTTACAGGGGGAGGAAGGGAGGGGAAAGTGTACAAAGTAAACAACCTCAAGAGGCTGCCTTTCTTCAGAGCTTGTTTCATTTCAGGAAGCAGACTTCTTAGGCTTTGTGAGAAGAGGAAGACAAAAAATCCATGTGACTGCTGTCTCTTGTTCACAAATACCATAGTAACTTTCAAATGGCTGCTCTACTTCCTAATTCAGATCACACACTGAAACTTTGGAAGTGAACCACTATTAAGCTTATGATCTTACAGCAGTGCTTACCACATGGATTATGCATTTTCTACACCATTGGTGTTGAGAGGTGGTGATCAGGAGACATGACAACAGATTGTTACAAAGCAGCCTTTCCCCCATCAAGTCCCCCGCTTTAGAGATGTATCAAGAACAGGAAGGGGAAAGGTTTTCTTTTCTAGGCATGCCTATTATGATTCATCTTCATTATCTCTCTCCTAGCCTTGCAAATCTGATTATCATATTTTTAGTTTTGCAAATGAAAGTGATAGTGTCATTCCCAGAAGGCGATGAGGGAACAGCAGGTACTGCCTCAGGTATACATGACTCGACCATTGATGTAATCCAAGAGCTGTGATTTAGCAATAGAATCAGCAGCTGACACACCTCACCTTCCAGCAGGCACTGGAGAGCAATAGGGTCATGGAACAAAACCCTTGGCAAACATGGTTGGGATGCTGCTGCCCCAGTTTGTCCTGCTTTCAGGCATTAATTGCACTAGGATGAACAAGTATTTTCTGCAGCACACACACACAGTCCAGCCATTGCATGTATGTGATTATTTCCAGACACTCCCCTTTCCTTGCTTTAAAGGCAAAGGCTACTGGCAGAAAAGCATGGGTGTGGCTAAGAGCAAAATTTCAGACTTATTTAAACCAGGCTATCACATTTTAAAACATTAACTGGAAAGGGCACGCTGTGCAGCAGGGGGCTTGAGGAAGCAGTTGGGTGCTCCCTTCTTCATGGGTGGGGTAGAAGGTGGGAGAGAAAAGGCAGGGGAAGACCAACCAGGGGCCGCAGCAACAACAAAGAGTGATTCCACCACTGCCTGCAGCAACAATTCGATCCTGCAGACACCAAGCCTGGCAGGTGGCTGGAAAAATGGATGGGGAAGTCATCTTGAGCTTTTTTAAAAGGGGCCACATTCTGAGTTAGGGCTGAGCCCTTCAGGCAATTCTTTAAGGCACGGGTGGGGAACCTCAGGCCCGGGGGCCAAATGCAGCCCGTAGCAGGTTTTTATGTGGCCCCTTTCCACTTCCTGGATCTGGCCCTTGGATCCAGTTCTTACCTCCAATCACTGAAAAACTGAGCTCAAGGGAAGGGAGCAGAAATAAGGGCATGTACATAAAGATAGGGGCCAGTTCCTTGGCACAAATCCATGACTTGGGCCCTCTTTTCCATGAGTGCAGCTCTTAGGCACCCCCGCTCCAATAGCTGTGGCTCCTGGCAGGGAAAAGGTTCCTAACCCCCTGCTTTAAAGGTCAAGTTGACCTTTCTGAATCTAGTAACTACATCAGATAATCTTTCCCCAAACACCTGTTCTGGTGTGGTGGCTGTGTTTGTCAGGCACTGAGTTCCTCTTCAAAACCCTTTGGCTCTTGTGGAGTTACTCCTGCTTTATACTAGGGTGAAAGAGGTAGATAATTATCCCCATTGGCTCCTATAAAGTTACTCATGGATTTCACTGAGTCAATAAAGGTGGAATCAGCCCTACTAGCTCCATGAAAGAAATTTAGGCAAAGCCCATTCTTGCCCCCATGACAAAGGATGGGGGATAAAGAGACCATTACCCCTATTTTACAGATGAGAAAACTGAGGCAGAGACTAGCCCTTGGTTTTTCTTAGATTTTTTTAAAAAACAGTGGTGATGAGTAAATGCCAATTGCAAATTAACACACTGAACTAGTCTTGCTGTAACTAACCTTTCTTTAAATATCAGTTGGATTTGTGGATTTGCTTGTGAGCACTTGATTATAGTAACAGTAGTTAAATTTTGCTTCCATGTATTGCAGTGAAATGCATTTATTTTGTTTGATCTTTCAGTTTTGCAAGAACAATTGCTAACAGCTGTAGAGAGGTTTGCATTGCTCAAGGATTCTCTCACCTTCAGAGCAGAGGTGATCACATCCCAGAATTAAAATAGACAAGCAGACAGGAAATACAATTGGCAACCAAAAAAAACTGTCAGGAAATGTTGGCTGGCTGCCTCTCTGGAATACAAAGATCAATGCTTAGAATTAGGGTGAAATTGAGAGAAGGGGGACAACATGTTTAACGGGCATATGCTGTGAACATAAGAGTACAGAAAAATACAAAAGGACAAAATATAAATAGGAAATTGAGGCTAAATTTAAGTAAAAGTTAGTATGTCTAGAAGTACTTGATCCAAAGTCTGAATATATCATTACAGATCAAGCACCTGAGGAGGGGAGTGCTACATTATTTTTATTTATTTATAAAAGATTTTTATCCCGCCCCTCCTGCCTGCAGGGCAACTCGGGGTGGCGAACAACAAATTAAAACAATTAAAAAGTTAAAAATCCCATATGCAGGTGAAAAAAACAACTCCCCCTCGCCAAAAGCCTGGCGTAACAGCCAGGTGTTACACGTCAAAATGACAGGAGAGTGGGGGCCAACCGAGCCTCCTCCGGGAGCGAGTTCCACAGCACAGGGGCAACCACCGAAAAAGATCTAGCATCGGTGGCCATGCATCTCGCCCAGGGAACCTCCGAAAAGGCTCCCACGGACGATCTCAGGGGTCACACGGGGAGCAAGGCAATCCCACAGATAAGCAAGGCCCAGGCTGTGAAGGGTTTTAAAGGTCAACACCAGCACCTTGAACCTGGCCCGGTGCTTTATCGGCACCCAGTGCAGACCTGGAGCACAAGTGTCATGTGCTCCCTGTGGCCCGCCCCCATAAGGAGACGGGCCGCAGCATTCTGCACCAGCTGCAGCCTCCGGACCAGCTTCTCGGGCAGCCCCACGTAGAGCGTGTTGCAGTAATCCAGCCGCGAGGTAATGAAGACTTGGATGACAGTGGCGAGGTCAGAGTCTGAGAGATACGGCCAAAGCCGCCAGACAAGATGTAACTGCCGAAACGCACTCCCCACCACGGCCACAACCTGAGATTCCAAGCTGAGCCGTGAATCGAGGAGCACCAGAATCCACACCTGAGACACCATGGGAGGACGAACCCCCCCTACAAGTGGAGATTCAACCACTCCCAGCCCCCCCAAGTCCTCACCCACCAACATCCCCTCTGTCTTGTCAGGATTCAGCTGCAGATGGCTCAACCTCATCCAAGCCCCCACAGCTGACAGGCACTGGGAAAATAAGGAGACTGCATGACCTGGGTCGATGGGAAAAGGAGAGGTAGAGCTGAATGTCATCAGCGTACTGACACTGCATGCCCTGAAACCCTCTCACAATCTCCCCTTAGGCTGCATATAGATGTTAAACAAGAGGGGAGACAAAATGGCACCTTGCGGGACTCCACATGTGAGGTCCCGGCGGGAAGATGTACATTCCCCCAAGACCACCCCGTGAGTTCTCCCAGCCAGGAATGAATGAAACCAGTCCAAGACCATCCCAGCACAGTCCCGCAGGCGACTCACCAACGCCTCATGGTCGACTGTGTTGAATGCAGCCGAAAGGTCTAGCAGAACCAGTAAGGTCTGACGACCCTGGTCCAATGCCAGACGGAGATCGTCAAACAAACAGAGCTACCAATGCAGTCTCCGTACCATACCCAGGCCGAAAACCAGACTGAAAGGGGTCAAGGAAACCGGTGCTGTCGTGCCACAGTCCATTCAATAACCTTCCCTAAAAAGGGAAGGTTAGAGACCGGCCAATAACTGGCAGGAACATCAGCGTCAAGAGATGGTTTCTTGAGCAGGGGCCTAACCACAGTCTCCTTCAGGCAGTCAGGCACCCTGCCCTCCCGAAGGGAGGCACTAACCACCCCAGTCAGCAACGGTCGTAACGTCTCCTGGCTGGCTTTCACCAACTAGGATGGGCAAGGATCTTGTTCGCAAGTAGTGGCACGAACAGATCGCAACAAGGACTCCACATCCGCAGGCGACACCATCTGAAACTGATCCCACAAAACAGGACAGGACGGGGCATCCACAGCCCCAAGATGATCCTCTGCAATAACTGTGGTACCGAAATAGTGGCGGATGCGAGGAAGCGGATGTGGTTAGGAGTCTAAATGTTGTAAATATTAACGCAATGTAGAAAACATTGTCATATTCTTCCTTATGCATCGTATGGCCTCCAAGGTGAGTTTTCCCATTCAGGGGGCGGCAGCAGCGTCTCTAATCAGCAGAGATTCTCTGTAGTCTAGGAAGCAGCTTCTCATTTTGCAGGCTACCTTCCATGGGGAGAGAGAGGGGAAGGAAATTCATATTTTGTATTCCTCACATCTCAAAAAGATTAGAAATTCCCTAAACCAAAAAAACTTAGTTTCAAAAAACATTAAAGGCAGGATCATTTCTACTAAATTCTGTCTATGAACATTAAGTATAACAAAGCTTAAAACAAAACAAAAAATAGATTTAAAAAACCCAAACTATGTAGAGTATATAAAAACTAACACCCAAAAGCATGCAATGAATTAGGCTTAATTCTCTAAATAGCGTAACATATACTGTAGTTAATTAGCTAATTACTGGAAGTCACCAAGTCAGCTTCAGAATTAATACATACCCTTAACTCTGTCCTTTTAGTTAGGATTATGAAATATTTATGGCTTGAACATAAACATATGCTCCATTAAATAGACAATACAATATACTTCTAATACAAAGCTTAACACTATCATATGGAGAGTTTCAATCAAAGTAAATGTGCTATATTTTCAATTTTATCGATTATTTCTTTCCTAATTTCTTTTCCTTTTCTATCAATATAAATTTATTAATATAACTTGATTTAATTGGTCTTGTATAATCTCAACTTCTAATATGTGCTTGCAAGGACAGAATTAAGTGTGTATTAATTCTGAAGTTGACTTGGTGACTTCCAATAACTAACTACAGTATTTTGACGTTAAGCAATTTAGAAAATTTAAGCCTCATTTATTTCCATGCTTTTTCTCATTTAATTATACTCTACATTGTTAAATAGTTTTTTTAATCAATTTTTAAAATTTTTTAGTTGTTATACTCAGCGTTCATATATAGAATTTAGTAGAAATGATCCTGCCTTTAACACTTTAGAAACTGTAAGTTTTTTTGGTTTTAGAAATGTAAACATGTTATTTCATGCCACTTTAGGTGAACTGTGGTGAGCGGCGAGCTGCACTTTAGTGGGTTTGGGGAGAGTGGCTTGGAGCGGCTGGGAAACGGAGGCAGCGGGGCATCACAGGACTGTGGCACAGTGCTGATCGAAGGCCAAAGAACTCAAGAGGGGGTACAAGGCCATTCGGGACAACAACCAGTGGTCCCGTCATGGACCCCGGACTGCCCCCTACTATGATGCCCTGGACCGCATACTGCACATGAAGGGTTCAATAGTAGCCCGCCTCGTGGGGAGCGCCGTGGTCCAGGGCAGGGAGCAGGCCAATGTACCCCCTCCCCTCGCCGCCCCCCAAGAAGGCACCGGCTCCAGGGCCCCCGACCCCTAGGAGGAACACCCAGGGACCTCGAGGACCAGCAGGCTCCCCCCACCGCCAGCCCCAGCCCAGAGAGCCCCCACCCCTGGCAGGACAGGATGACTCCGAGGCCAGCACACTAGTCACCCTCAGCAAGTGGTCAATGGGGGACCCCAGCTACATGGAGGGGCCGGCCTCGGAGAACTCGGAGACAGACATCGAGGATAAGCAAACAGGTGGGAGGGGAG
>QEPC01006748.1:1016317-1113272 GCA_003113815.1 Sphenodon punctatus | reverse complement strand
CTCAGATTGTAAGCCCTAGGGGCAGGGACCGTGTCTATTTTATTACTTTGTAAAGTGCCATGTACACTGCTGGCGCTATATAAATGTTTGTTAATAATAATAATAATAATAAAATGTCTGGGCAACACTACTGCCTCCTTCGGTCTGTTCATGGGGCTGGGGGTGGGGGTGGGGGCGGACCGATGGTCGTAGAGGAGCTCGCCCAGGGAGCTGGTGGGGGGCCCAGGATGATGGGGTCGGCCTTTCGCGCCCTCACGCCTCGGCCTCCTGGCTGATATGCCTGGCCAGGGCAGCATGGATGCGCTTGGCGTACCGGTACTCCCTTGGGTTGTCCATGCTCACGTACAGAGGCACAGGTCCAGGAGGGTGACATGGCACGGGCTATTTGAGGGCTGCCCCATCGGTCTCACACACGTTGTGCAGCACACAGCAGGCACCTATCACCAGGGCTGAGGTCTCCACCGTGTAGTCCAGTTGGCCCGCAAGGCTCCTCCAGCGCTGCTGGAGGGCCCCAAAAGCCCGCTCGACCACGGTCTGGCTTGCACAGAGGCGGGAATTGTACAGCGCCTGCACTGGGGGGCTGGCGACCGGGTACACCTTCATCAGCCACCGGGTGAGAGGATAGGCCAGGTCCCCCAGGATACAGGGGGGCATTAGCACTCCCTCTATCCGGGTCAACCCCATGTCCGCAAAGTCCCCGTGGTACATCCAGGCAAAGAAGGGGAAGATGGTCATGATCCGGGCATTGTGGCTGCGCCCAGAGTTGCTCGTGAAGATGTCTATGAACCGCCCCCAGTGGTCCACGAGAGCCTGCAGCTGCAGGGAGTGGTAGCCGTGTCTGTTAACATACTCTGCGGCCTCTCCAGCGGAGGAACAAAGGATCTCTATACCTGCTGGGCAATGGGCATTGCGAGCTGGGTGGTAAACCCCATGGTCTCCCTCCGCCATTGGAGGCGTCTGGCCGCCGTACAGAGCACAGTGGCCCTGTTCTGGCTGTGGATCAGGGCCTGCCGGTCCGCCCCAGACACCCGCTGAACCTTGAGCCAGGCCAGGGAGCGCCTGCGGCCGCAGTGAACTCTCCGGGCCCTAGCCGTGCTCCGGGCCATGCCAACCCGCAGGCGGGCGCCCAGGTGCACCTCTGCGGTCAGGAGGCACAGCTGATCGGTGTGCGAGCAGTACCACTCGGCACAGAGCGCTAGGTGCATCCCGCAGGCGTCCAACCGGTCTTGCTCCATGGTGCCGGCTGGCCCGGGTGGGGTGCGCCGGCCCCATTATAGCCTGGGCCACGTGTAGGCCTGCTCTCGGGTCATGACCCGGCGACCGGGTGGGGGCACCCGTGTGGGCCCAGGGTGCCCCCCCTTGGTCTGGCCCAGGCGGTGCCTGGTGGGCGGGAGGGCCGGGACGGCTGGGGCAGCCCATTGGGTGCACCTGCAGTCCCTGCATGGGGCCTTGCGCACGGACCAGTGTGCGCCCGAGTGTGCTGGCGGCAGCTGCATTTCTGCTGTCATCATCTCCCACCTCTCTGTTGGCAACATTGTGTCCTCGCTGGCCTTAGTGTCAGCTGTCCTGTCCGTGTGCTCTATTCCTGCAGCTGTGCTGGGTCCACACCCCATGCCTTGCTTGTTTGCCATGCCTTGTTGCAGCCTGTGGCCTTATCGCTTGGCCTTGGGGCTCCCCTGCGTCCCCTCCGGGGAATGTGGGCCCCCCTTTTCGTGGTAGCCAGCCATGGTCCAGCAAGCCAGGGGAACTGATGTGCTTCCACCCGGCTCCCAGCCCCCATGGGGCCCCCCATATGTGGCCCTTCCACGAGACCATGGCCCCGTGCGACGTGCCCCCCTGGCCGTGCAATTGCTCCTGAGCTGCCCGGACAGCCTGCCTCTGCGAGCCTGAGCTCTGGCCTTCGTTAGTTTGGTTATGAAGCGAGCGCCCGCGATTGCCAGCTGCATGCTGAGAGGCTAGGGCTGGTTCCCTTTCCTGATGGGCGCATTCCGGAGATGAGGTACTCGCATGTGGGGTGGTCTGTGGCTGAGACCATGTCCGCCCTCTCCGTGTGCAGCCTGGCTGCCTACACGGTTTGTCTGGCAGAGGGGGGCCCTGCCTTGGCCGTGTCCTACTTTGGCTGCGTTCACGGGGCCCATGGGTACCAGCGCTCTCGTGGGGCGGTCTATCACCCGCTGTTGGAGCTCAGTCACCTTCTGTGGCCGCCCACTGCTGACTCCTGCTTGTCGGAACCCACCGCAGTGGAGCTGTCGGTGCTGTGGTCCCGTTCCGATGTGCAGTTGGGACTCTCCATGCAGGATCTGTTCGAGGCTTACTACCTGGTTGCCAACCACATGTCCGTGCTGGGGTACCACCAGGGCATGCTTCATTGGCCGCACTTCGTTCACCTGGCGAGCCACCCTGCCTCTGGCCCCCACGTGGCCCTGCAGCTGGCTGAGAGTCCCCCTGTGACTTCCGGGTCCTGGTTGCTGGCCCCGCTGTGAGCTCCCGCCTCTGCCTTGCTGCCAAGGTCCACTGCCTGCTCCCTCCTGGATGTCCTGCCCCTGCTGCTGTGCTGCCTGCTTCCGGGGGTTGTGCTGCCTCTGCCTGTGGCTCCGGGGCCTCACCGGGGGTCCCCCATCTGTCTCTGCAACTGTTGTTCCCCTCCATGGCTGCCTTCTTCGGTGTCTGGCTCTCTGAGGCACCCCCCCACTCCCCTGAGTCCTGCTGACCATCCTCGTCCACCTGCACTCCCTCGTGCGCCCCAGGCCCTCCCCCCCCGGGTGCCTGTGTGATCTTGGGGTTCTGAGGCCCCCAGCCTCCACCTCCCCGCTACCTCCTGGGTGTTGTGCCTTTGGACCGGCTGCACAGCGCCGACTCTCCTGTCTCCTCTCCATGGTACCCTCGCCAGCGCTTGGGGTCCGTGTGCGCCTCCTGGACCGTGCCCGGGCCGCTGCCTTTTCCATGTGGCCTCCCCCTGTGCCTGTAACCCAACCTTTCGGGGTCCCCCCATTCCAGAACTGACTAGGTGTGGGGGTGTCTGTGGGAGCTGTGCTGTTGTTGGGGGCACGCCTGCCATTCCCTGTGCCCGACCCTGTCCCTGGGGCATCCCCCCCTTCCCTGTCCCGCTGCCCCCCTCCCTGGTGCCCGTTGTGCCATGTGTGTTGTCTGTCCTGCTGTGTCTCCCCTTCCCTTCCCATATGGGTGTGTGTGTGCCGGGGCGTGTGTGCTGTGTTCCACTGTGCCCTCGTCTCTGCCTGTTGCGGGTGGTACCCCAGCAGCTCTTCTCCCTCTTCCCCCTCCCTGCCGTTTCCCTTGTGTGGACGTTCCCTATAGGCGATTTAGCTTCGTTTGCCCTCCACCGGCCATATCTGTGTCCCGCCCCTCGCTGGTGGCTTCTGGGTGTTTTACCACAGCCGGGGATCGGCGTAATGTCTGTCATGCTGCCCCGGGCCGTGGTCTGGCAGCCCGATTCCCTGCCGTGGTCCCATTCCCAGCACGTCTGTTTGGGGGTCTCCTTGACCACGGGGGGGTAGTTGTTCGGTTCCCCACCGCTGGGAATCCACTGTGGTGAATCGGGACCACGTAATGTCTGAACACACCCCTAGAGGCCTTCATTGAAAAGAACTTGAGACTTTCCACCTGTCAGACACAGCTGTAAGGCCTTGAACATGCCATCAAAAAACCCCTGAAAAGCAAGTTGGTTTAGATGTTACTTTTGTTAAAAATCCAATATAATTGTAGCAAGTAACAGTTGTTTCTTCTTATTATTATTATTGGTAAATCTTTTGGATGCATTTGTTTATTTAATTGTAAAAACTACATTGGAGTATGTTTTGGAGAGAAAATGTAATGATTATTTAGTGTCACAAGATGGCACTATTGACAGCTACATAAAAATACTGAAATATCTTGTCTGCTCAGCTAACCTAAATTCTGTGTTAAATACAGATAGTAATTTATCCTATTTCTTTAAGATATTAATAAGAGCCCAATAAAAATTTAACAATTATAAACTGTAAAAGGGCCAGGCAGGAGCCGACTCTAGCAATGTGTTACGACTAGCCTTAGCCACTAAGAGAGATGTACATATGTTCGTAGTAGTAGTAGGGAGGGGATTGAAGTTCATCCTACCTATGTTGGAAGTTTGTTTTGATTTACATGGTTGTTTTTATGGGCCAGTGAAGCCAACGCAGTCAAAGATAGCCCTAACCACCTGGAACAAATCCATCAGATTAAGGGGGAAACTAATTATATACAGGCTGATAAATAACAACAGCAGAAACTCCAATGGCTAACCCAACAATTATGACCTTAAATGTTCACGGGCTTAACAACCAAGTAAAAAGAAAAAAAGGATGAAACTTTAAGAATAGAGTTAAAATATTCATATTAAAAAACACACGTTTACTCAGATGTGATAACAGATTTGTGAACTCTAAATATGACCTATTTTATTCTAATACCCAAAAAGAGAGCGCAGGTGTACTAACTGAAATAGAAAAACCCTAAGTTTCCAAAGCAGAAAAATAAATACATGATGAAGAGAGACATTTCCTATTAACGACAGCCTGAATAGGGGAGGAAAACTTCACACTGGCCAATTTGTATGGCCCCAACAAAAATCAAACGCCCTTTTATAATATATTAATTTAATTTTATCAGTAACAAACGGTATACCCATAATTGGGAGGGGACACCTCAATTGTGTTTTCTCCCCACAACTTAAGTCCACAAATATACTATTAGACCCCACGCAAAGAAAAAAACAAAACCTTGTTAGAGAAGGAAAGGTTGGTAAGCAGAGAGAATCATGCACCCAAAAAGGAATGGATTACTCCTTTTTCTCACAGACACCAGTCAAGTTCTTTAATTGATCATATTATAATCCCTTTGGATATGATAAAGCGAGTAAACGTTGGATACAGGCTGCAGCTTTCTCAGATCACAATGCAATTTGTTTTAAGCCTGACTGGGAATTAGATAAAGAAAACTTCCAGTTGGAGGTTGCCTAAAGCTTGCCTTTCCAACAGGCTTATCACTGATAAAACAAGAGGAATACAAAGAATTCATAAAAAATAAATGATGGTAGAGACACCTCAGCACACCTTCTGTGGAAAGCCACAAAGGCAGTAATGCGAGGACACTTCATCTCAGATCGCCTTCTTGAGGCAATGGCAACAGAGAAAAATCAAATCAAATTGTTGTTACAGCTAAAGGCCCTTGACAAAAACAAAGCGAAGGACCAACAAATGGAAACAGAGTTAAAGGCAAAAATTGATCTTCTGAAAAACAGAGGAGACATTGAAAAAAAAAAAAAAAGATATACCAAACAATTTTTCTTTGACAAGAGCAAAAAAGTGGATAAGCTTCTAGCATGGAAGGTCAAACAAAAAAGCATTAAATCCACAATGCCATTTCTTAGGAGAAATAAAGCTCAGGTGTTGCTGTCTGGAAGGGAAATCCTGGATTACTTTTCTGAATATTACAAAAATGTATATGATGCCAATGAACCAGAAGACGGAGAAATAAAAAATTTCCTTGAATCAATTAAATTGCCCACATTATCTGCTAAACAAAGTTCTTAAATGAACCGATTTCAATAGAAGTTAAAAAAACAATAAAGGGTAATAAAATATGTGGACGAGATGGATATGGAGCTGAATTTTATAAGTTTATTGAAGAAACAGCTCCCCAATTAGTGAATGTCTATAACTCCATTATAGAACAAAAATCTTTGCCACCCACAATGTATGATGCAAATATAGTATTATGTCACAAACCTGGTAGAAATCCCAAATACTGTGAATTGTATTTAATAGCTATAACCTATTAAATACTGACTTTAAAATTTTCACCCAACTGTTAGCGAATAGACTATTTGCAATTATTGACAGAATTATAGAATTTGACCAAATGGACGTCTTGGTGTAGACAACATCCGGAAAGTGGTTAATGTTGTTTATCAAATAAACAAGCAACAAATACCCGCTCCTATTATTTCTCTCAACGCAGAGAAAGCTTTTGATAGATTGGGACATAAATAACTTTTTGTGGCATTGAAAAATTTGGATTATGGGGTCCTTATTTGGACTGGGCTAAAATCATTTATGAATCACTGCGGACTTCCTTACTGATAAACAGGACCAAAACAGAACCATTCAATCTAAAAAGAGGCACCCGACAGGGATGCCCTCTATTGCCCATTCTGTTTGATATTGTGGTGGAACCGCTGGCAGCCGCAATCTGCCAAAGTCCAAATATCAAGGGAATTGGTGATGAGATAGAATGGCATAAAATAGCTACCTATGCAGATGATACTATTATATTTATTGAAAATATTAGTCAGCACCAAAATTAATTGACCTCTTGAACAAATCTGGACAAATCTCAGGTTATAAGGTAAACCTAGAAAAGTTCCATATGATGTTATATAACTAACACAGTAGCCCAAGAAGATTTGCAACCCTTACGTGTATTTAAACTGCAAACATATAGGTATTAAATATTTAGAAGTCCAAATTACCAAGAATCTTAACTACTTATATAAAAGAAAACTTTTTGCCTTTGATTGAAGACTTTAAAAACAAATGTGATAAATGGAACAATATACGAACATCCTGGATAGGAAGAATAAACCTTGTGAAAATTATTATTCCTCTAAAGTTTCTGTATATTTTACTAGCATTGCCACTGAATATACCTGAACAATTTTATTCTACATTTAATAAATTAGTAAATTTATATGGCAAAGAAAAAGGCTCATAATTAGGCAGACAATTATGATGACATCTAAACAAACAGGGGGTAGGAGTCTCCTCAACATAAAGTTATATCACTGAGCATCTGCCCTCCGAGCCTTGAAATTATGGTTCAAGGAAGAAGAGATACCAGGATGGGTCAAAATGGAAAAACACATTTTGGGACTACAAAATATTGCAAGTATAATTTTAGAAGATGCCCTTAGGCATGGACCTACAGATGTAAATCATCCAGTCATGGGAATAGTGTTCAAAATTTCGGATGCCTGTGTGAGAAAGTTGAAAATAATTTGGGGTAAATCCCCGTTCACTCCAATTTTTGGCAGGATGCCCACGGGATGCGGTCTGTCAGTGCAATTAATATCCATTTGCAAGAAAAATTGAATTGTTAGAGTATACCAATTATTAGAGGAAGAGAAATTTAAGGAGCAAGAACATATTGAAAAAAGCATAAAGGGAAAACTTTCTTTTTTAGAATACATGAAGCTAAGATCATTATTTGTACTAGGAAAAGATAAGGACCAGTTCAGTAGAAAACCACATGGACTTGAAAAATCTTTTATTAAACAAGTCAGGAGACAGCAAAATACTATCTAGGCTTTACGAAGAGTTACACAATACATTTCAATTGCCAGATGCAGGCTATATATCCGATTGGGCAGATGATATTGAAAGTTACTAAAGAAGAAAATTTTAAAATATGGAATGTAATGAATAAATGTTCATGGTCTTTGGCAATTGGAGAACCACAGGTGAAATTGACCCTTTGCATATATATGACCCCCTTATGCATCCACCAAATGAGTCACACTTCTCCAAATCTATTTTGGCAGGGATGTGGGATGGTTAGATCATATATACATGTATGGTGAAAATCCCAATCTATGTTGGTAGGGATGTGGGATGGTTGGATCATATATACACGTATGGTGGAAATGCCCTAGAGTACAAACCTTTTGGTTACAGATATGGCCCCACATGAATACAATTGCAGGTGTGGAGATTCCCTTTACAGGAGACTGGGCTCTACACAGTCTATTTCCAGATAAAGGGGCATTGAAACAATCGACAATTAGTATGCCAACAACTCCGTTTAGCCATCATCCACACGATAGTTTCCTCCTAGAAATCAACTAACGGCCTAAAACTAAGTATTTGGAGAAATACATTGTGACTAATGCTTACCTTAGAACAGATACAAAAATTGGTCACCTACCTCGGTGAATTTGTTTCTTCTCTGACGAGCTGGCAGTGATCCGCTGGGTAGCTCTGCGGATGACCGTCAGGAGGCAGAAGAAAGAAGAAACCTACTGCGCATGCGTGGAGCTGCCCGCCATTTTGATCAGTCTGTTATCCAAGCCGAGGCACTTCTCCACTTCTGGAAATACTTAACACAACATTAAAGCGTTCTTCCCCAAATTAGCGCATGGTCCCAAGGCACAGGGAACTGAGGGGTTCAGAGAACAACAAACAAGCTTCTTCTTATGAATCTATACTATCAAAACCTTGTGTTTAACGGTTATTCCTAAGTAACCTATACAACCAAACTCTGTAAGTTACATATTTTTTATTTTTACACCCCTGGAGGACCCCCCAATTTATCAGTGTGCTGTTTGACAGGGAGGGCCGGATCACTGCCAGCTCGTCAGAGAAGAAACAAATTCACCGAGGTAGGTGACCAATTTTTGTTTCTCCCTCTGACTCCTGGCAGTGATCCGCTGGGATGTACCCCAGCCCCAAAACCTAAGGGTGGGAACAAACAGTCCCGGGAGCCTCCAGGACCGCTTGCAAGACCCTCCTGCCAAACGCCGCCTCTGCGGATCTGAACAGGTCCAACTTATAATGCTTCACAAAAGTATGCAGGGAGGACCAAGTAGCCGCCCTGCACACCTCTGCGTAAGATGCTCTAGCTTTAAAAGCGTAGGAGGTGGCTGCACTCCTTACTGAGTGGGCCCAAATCTGAAGAGGTGGAACCTTCTGTTTGGCCTTATAAGCCTCAATGATGCACTGGCGAACCCATTGGGAGATCAGTGACTTGGAAGCCTTCTTACCCCCATACGAGGGTCTAATATTAATAAATAAGGCTGAAGTTGTCCGAATAGATCTGGTTCTTTTCAAGTAGATTTTAAGCGCTCTCCTCACATCTAAGGTGTGCCATATTTTTTCCCTAGGGTGCGTAGGATTTGGGCAGAAGGATGGTAAAATTACTTCCTGGGCCCTATGGAAAGTCGAATTCACTTTTGGAATGAAGGCCTCGTCCATTCTAAGGGTAACTGAGTGCTCATTAAACAGGCAAAAATTGTCCTCCATCGACAGGGCTCCCAATTCGGACACCCTTCTGGCGGATGTAACCGCTACCAGAAACACTACCTTGAGGGATAGCATGTACAGGGAGACATGTTTAAGCGGTTCAAAGGGAGGCCCTGTCAGCGCATCCAGAACTAAACTGAGGCTCCAGGAGGGGCATCTATGGACTACCGGAGGGGAAATATTCCTAGCAGCCCTCAGAAATTGGTTGATGTGTTTGTGAGGCAAGAACCTCTTCCTAGAAATGGATTGCAGTACTGAAGAAATGGCAGAGGCTTGTCGTGCCAATGTATTCGGGCGCAATCCTTTCTCTAAACCCTCCTGAAGGAATTGTAGGATGGTCTGAACCCGAGCCAAACATGGGTCTAACCCCTTGTCCATTGCCCAGAGAGCAAAGACCTTCCAGGTGGCCCCATACGATTTTCTAGTTGCCGGCCTCCTAGCCTGCTGCAAGGTAGCCAATACCGCTTCTGAATACCCCGCCCCCCTTAGTGCTGAGCATTCAAGTGCCATGCTGTTAATTTTAGCATCGCGATCGAGTCGCATTGAAGAGGGCCCTGTAACAGCAGGTCCGGGCGTAAGGGGAGGGTGATTGGAGCTTCTAGGCTCAGTTCTACCAAGTCTGAAAACCACGGCCTCCTCGGCCACCAAGGGGTTACGAGAATCACGTGTGCTGCTTGCGTGATGATCCTTGCTATTACTCTGGTTAAGAGAGGAGTCGGTGGAAAGGCATATAGCAGGCCTTTTGGCCATCGTTGATTTAGAGCGTCTACTGCTTCTGAGCATATGTCCCTTGTCTTTGTCATGTACCGAGCTGTCTTCCGGTTCTCTTTCGTCGCGAAAAGGTCTATCACCGGGTAACCGAATGCTGTTGTCAGAAGTCTGAATACCTCCGGATGGAGACTCCATTCGTGTGGGTCTATCGATTGGCGACTCAACCAGTCCGCTTGAATATTCTGTACCCCTTTTATATGGAGTGACTTTAGGGATTTCAGGTTGATTTCCGCCCAGGTGAACAATTGTATGGCTTCCTGATGTAGATGCCTGGATTTCGAGCCCCCCTGGTGATTTACATACGCTTTCGCTGTTATGTTGTCCGTATACACCAGGACGTGCGCCTTGCCGATGTCGTGGGCTAGACGTTGTAGAGCCAGGCGGATCGCTGTTAGTTCGAGGGTATTGATGCTCATCTGTGATTGCTGCTGTGACCACAGACCCTGGACCGACACTGATCCCATGTGGGCTCCCCAGCCCTTCAAACTTGCGTCCGTTGTCACTACCACCCTTTCCGGTTCCTCTAGCGGGACGCCCGTCTGGAAAGCGGCTGGGCCTAACCACCAGGACATTGAGCGTGGTAGGGAAGTTGGAATTCTGACCCACGGATTTTTTCCGCTGGTAAGATCTTGCTGAAAAGGTCGCAGCAGCCGCTGCAAGGGGCGAAGGTGGAATCTTGCCCACTGCACCTGTCTCGTGCAAGATACTAGAAGGCCCAACAGTTGAGCTAGGTTCTTTAGTCTTGCCCGCTTCTGGATCTTTAGGAGGCGGACTCTCTGTCGGATCCTGTCTTGTCGTTCTGTCGGGATGTAAACGGCTCCTGAGATGGTATCGATGTATACCCCCAGATGTTCGATCTGGTGCGTCGGAATCAGGTGGCTTTTGTCCCGATTCACTAGGAAGCCGTGTATCCCTAGGTACTGTATGGTTTGATCGATATCCGCCTGGAGTTTGGTGAGACTCTGTGCCCGCAGTAGGAGGTCGTCGAGATACGGGTATATGTGAATCCCCTCCTTGCGAAGGTTCGCCACCAGTGGAACCAGTACCTTCGTGAAGGTTCGTGGTGCAGACGACAGGCCGAATGGCAGGGCCTTGAACTGGAAGTGTGTGTTCAGGTAGATGAATCGGAGCCACTGTCGATGGGGTTCCCAAATCGGGATGTGAAGGTAAGCGTCCCTGAGGTCTAGGGAAGCTAACCAGTCCTGTTTCCTGATGGTGCGACATATTGATGTTACGGTTTCCATCTTGAATCTTTGGCTCCGGACCGCTCTGTTTAATCTCTTGAGGTCCAAGACCGCTCGCCAAGATCCCGATTTCTTCATAACCAGGAAGAGAAGGGAGTAGAGGCCCCGCCCCCGCTGATCTGGAGGCACCGGTTCTATTGCTCCGATGTGTCTGAGCCGTTGTAATTCCTGAAGCATGGCTAAGTGCTTTTGGCTGTTGGCGGACCTTGGGGAGATGATGAATGCTTCGGAGGGAGGCCTTTTGAATTCTATTTTGTAGCCTGGGTTTACACACTGTAAGACCCAGGCATCGCCGACGGACTGCTCCCACTCTTCTGAAAAAAGCTGCAGTCTGCCTCCCACCCGTAAGTCCCCCATGTAGTCATGCTTCCTGTTTTCTTGAGTTCTGAGGGAAAACCTTGGGTCTTTGTTTGTCCTGCCTAAAATTGTGTCCCCTACCTCCTCTACGAGAAAAGAAGCGTCCAGGCTGGTCCTGTCTGGGCTGACTCTGAAATTTTCTACCGGAGCCATACCCTGAACCATATCCCCCTCTGGGTTTGAAGCTGGGGCCACGAAAAAAATGCTTCCTAGCCCCCATCTGTTGTAAATTTCTTTGCTTGGCCTTGTCATTAGCGTCTGCCAATACTTTGTCAAGGCAGACCCCAAACAACTTAAAACCCTTATAGGGAGCAGCAGTGAGGAGGTTTTTGGCAGTATTGTCTCCGTCCCATGATCTGAGCCAGAGTTTACGTCTGGCTGAGACTGAGTTTGCCATAGACCTGGCTGACCATAACATAGAGTCCATGGTGGAGTCTGCTAAGAAAGAGGCAGCCAAGTTAATTCTGGATGACAAGGTCTGAGCTCTCCTGTCTGAGATGGTTGGATCCTGTGCTTCTTGTAACCAAGCCATTAGAGCTCTGGCCACGCAGGAGGAAATCACGCTGATTTTCACTGCATTAGATGACGATTCTAGACCCCTACGCAGTGCATTCTCCACTGCCCTGTCTGTTGCATCCTTGGGGTAGCAGTCTCCCTCAGTTGGGAACACGGTTTGTTTGGCCAGGGAGACTGCTGCCGCATCCACCTTAGGATTTTTAAATAGGGGTTCCTTACGCCTAGACAAGGCATATAAGGAGGCCTGAGTTTTATTCATCCTTTGTCCTTTTTCAGGATGTTTCCATTCCTGAAGGATCAACTTCTCAAAGGCCTTGTCCAGAGGAAAACCCTGGTCTTTCCCATGGACAGAAGGGATATACTCCCGTTCCTCCTCCTCCTGGGAGTCAGAGGATACTTCCTTGACTGGTCTCTCTACAATTTTAAGGGTTTTTGATACTTGCGGCATAAACTCCCCCTTACGCTGGAAAGGAAAATGCCTGAGTCGGTCCTGGGTCTCCTGGGCAGAGCCCTGAGCATCCAAGACCTCCAAATCTGTCCACTCCCCCTCTGAGTCTGAAGCCAGCTCTGAGGTGGCTTGCATTTCAGTTCTCTTTGGCTGGGGCTCAGTCTCACTCTCATCCTCAGAAGACTGAGGTGAATCAAGGATCCTGGTAGCAGCGGCCTGTAGGTGGCGCTTGGCTGCCTTGCTCTTCACTGAGCGTGGTTTGTCCCTGTGCTGGGCTTTTCCCGCTCTCCCCAGACCTGACCCCCCAGCTCTAGGAGGGGCCTTCTTCGCCCCAGAGCCCTGGGTTGAAGATTCTCGGGGTTTTCCCAGATCGAGCTCCGTGTCGTGGCTGGGAGTAACAGGAGGCACGATACCTGGGGGCCCACTCTGTACCTGGGTTAAGCGCTCCAGCGCTAGAAGGATCCTGTCGAGCCTTGCCGCCATGCCGGGTGTTTCTGTAGGCTCCCCTCCCTGAGGGGGGGCAGCCTGGTGGGATTCCCCTGACCCCGCTCCTTCCATCGGCTCAATTCTGACCCACGTGCTATGCGCGTGGGGGTGTGTGTGAAGCGTTGGGAGCTTTCCACACTCCGGCGCGGCCGGTCCTTACCCCCGCAAGCGGTGTAAGGACCCAGAGCGGGGGGAGACTTACTGCGATGAGGCTCCGCGGCACCTAAACCGCTGGGGTAGGCCACAGCCTCTTGTCCCCGGAGACCCACTGCTCCCCGGTTCCCGGGCGCTTTGCGCGGCAACCTGGCGGGCCGAGAATGAGGATCCCTTTTCTGGGAGGGAAGCTCTTGCCCTAATGCCCCGCTTCTTCGCTCTAGATCTTCTTTGAAAAAACCTAAACTGTTAATTTTCTCTTTGTCTTTTCAGACGCCGCTGAAAACACCTCCGACGGCCGAAGGCAGAAGAAAAGACTAATCAAAATGGCGGGCAGCTCCACGCATGCGCAGTAGGTTACTTCTTTCTTCTGCCTCCTGACGGTCATCCGCAGAGCTACCCAGCGGATCACTGCCAGCTCGTCAGAGGGAGAAATTGGCAGATTTATCAGATAAGCTCCAAGACTTCTTTTTGATATGGACTCCCTGCTGGGAACTGCTATCTATGCTCTGCAAATCTCACACCAAGTGCCCTCTGCTATGCTTGCAAGATATACAAAAACTCAGGTATTTTGATAAAGAAAAAGATGCATCCATCAATTGGACCTTAACTATTATGGACCGGGGAAATCAGAATTCTAGCTTATCTTCATTAGACTGGCTTTGTATTCTTTTTTTTGTTTTTGTTCTTAAATTATATGTGTTTATTAGTCTTTCAGGTAGGACAGACAATTCACCAATGTGGGATTATACGTAAGTGAAATGTAATGTATGATTGTGATCTGTTCTGTCAGTATGAATGATTTTAAAAAAGCATATATTTTAAAAAGGATTGGCAAGCATGAAAGTAAGGTGACCCTGTTTGCAGATGACTTGTTAGTTTTTATGTCTGAACCTGGGAGATTACTGCAGGAGGGGGTGGCACAGAAATGTGATAAAATAAGTAAACCCCTCCTCAACCTAATACAACTTTTAAGCAAAATCAAGAGATACAAGATAAATTTAGAGAAATCCTCTGTCATGTATTTTTTTTCATGCACTCAGTGTGAAAGATCGCTTACTGCGTTGGCCCCTTTCAAAATAGAAAAAAGCAAAATTAAATATTGAGGAATCTATTTGACCCATGACCCAGGTCAGCTTTACAAGGCTAACTTTGTGCTGCTAGTTCAACAAGTGAGTTCTGACCTGGACAGATGGGCGGGCTTGGCCTGCTCTTGGGTAGGCAGAATGAATCTGTTTAAGATGAAAATCTTCCCGAAATTATTATACATAATGTTGGCTGTGCAAATAACCTTGCCAATCACCCTTTTCACCCAGACTGATGCCAAACTAAGGAGATTTGGAATAATAAGCACCTTGAAGTGCAGTTATGAGAGAGATCTGGTTCTACTAGATGTCAGGATCTATCATGAGGCAGCAGTGTTATTAACAATTCAAACCTGGTACCATAACCCCAAAGAAGTCCAGTGGGTAGAGTTAGAAAAACATCTATTGCAGGCAGAGGAATTTAAAGTGTGCATAGTGGGGTCAGCACACATAAACAGGCATCAGTGGAGTGATCACCCTTTTGCAGGGCGTCCTGGTATCGTGGGAAGGAAATTTAAAGAAAAGCAAGCCAAGGGCACCTCACCATTTACCTCAATCAGACGCACCGGTAGTGATAAGAGATCAAATATCTACCCAGCTAGTCAATACGTTAGCAAAAAAAGGTCTAACCAGAGTCTCCCAGCTCTTTAGGGGTGAGTCATTACTCTTGAAAGATGACTTGCATACATTACTCCAGGCTGCAATTCCAGATCAGGAATTCTTCCAACTCCGTAGTTGGGCATCAAGCTTGCCAAGGCACAAGAATATATATAATTCACCCCCCTTATATTGAAAAACTCCTTTTTCAGTCTGCACAGCAAGAGAGTATGCTCTCCAGAATTTATAAAGAACTTAATGGAGGTCCGACCACACAGGGTTACCTAACCAAATGGGAAAAGAAAATGGCGGTTAAATTTATCAAAGGGGACAAACACCAAATCCTGAGAAGGCTATTTAAAAGTTCTACCTCATGGGAGGTGAGAGATGCCCAGACCAAACTTTGAATGTGCTATTATCTCACACCGAAGCGCTAAGTCATACCTTGAAGGGTTATAGCAACTGTTGTTGGAAAAACTGTGGAGAGATTAGCGACCACTTTCACTGCTGGTGGTCCTGTACCACTACAAAAAAATTTTTAAAGGGCAATATGGGATGAAATTAAAAAAGCTACTAATCTTGTCATTCATTCCCTTCTCGCCTATAGTGTAGTACATATCCAGACATCCCGCTGATAAAGCAGTATTAAACCACCTGTGATATCACCTACATCCCATGGAATACCTGTTTCGGATTAAGTAGTATACTCCGTTTCCTGTAAGATGTATTTGTATGAATCTCCCATCACCTTTTGAGATTGTAGAGCTTTGATAATGCCTTGCAGGCTTTTGCCTGTTTGACTGTAATCTGATGTCACCACCTGCAACCATTGTTGATGTATTTTTTATTTTTATTATATCTCCTTTATTTGCTGTTTTTTATACCTCTCTGATATGTATAACTACTATTATATAATAAAAACATTTGAGGGAAAAACACAATTCCACTATTAGTGTGTTGTTTTAGATAGGGAAGCAAGAATACTGAAGAGGTTTGCAAAAAAACTCATTTTTATTAGTTTTAGTTTTCAAGAAGTTTTTATAAAACCACTGGACTATTTTAAAAGATTATGCCCTGTTGAGCAGGTTAAGTACCAAGACTATAAAAGAGCAACAGTGCACTAAGCAATATCCTCCTGTAACAGTGAACTAGGAATAGTTTTCCAGGTTTAAAAAAAAGAAAAGAAAAAGGAAAAAGAAAAAAAAAAACACCATGGAGAGGTCAACATTTTTAAGGTAATCCTTTCTTTTCAATAATATTTTTTCCCCGCCAGCAGCATCATCATTGCTAAGTGGCAGGGTTTAATTTGGTCCTACAACAAAAGTTTTGTTGAAGTCTATAGATCTCAAACATTCTCCCTGTGAAAACGTAAATCAGGATTTATTTATCCTGGCACATGTTTAATGGAGGATTTAAGAAGTTTCACCATAATGTTCATTTCTCTCTCTCGCTCTCTCTCTCACTCACTTTCAGAATCATGTTGTATCTTCAAAGTGTTTGCACTTACTAACGGAGACTGAGAATTAGCAATCCCAGACTTTGTAGATTCACCAAGCCTTTATCACCGAGAACCAAATACAGACTGCAAAATGTATATACGTTATTATTTTTTTCCTTTCTTGGGTGCTGTTTTCTTTCCTCCTTTTTTTGATTGGTTCCCATACTTTGCTTCCATCTGAGCCAGAAAGTCATCCATTTCCCTTTTCCGATCCTTATTTCTGCTCTATAAAGTGAACAAGAGAAAGTGGTTTTATCACAAATATCATTGCTAGAGCCACCATAATCTGTATAATCCATAATGTATTGCAGTATTTGTCAAATTATTGTGTATTTATATAGCACCAGTAGTGTACCTGGCTGGTGCTTTATAATAATCAATTATAGACACGTCCCTGCCCCAGTGGGCTTACAATACAAGAGAGACAAGGGAGGGGAGCAGGGGGTCATTTTAGACAAGTGCCTCCCCACCCACCACATATGTTGTAGGGCTGCATAGGGCACCAATGCAGCCCTGTAACTTAGATGATGGTTGGGGAGGCGCTGGTCTAACACCACCCAGAGGGAGAGACAGGAATACATCCGTGAAGTTGAGGAGCTGCAGCTGCATGTGCTTAGCTTAGTTACAGAATTAAGCTAGTCTACAATTAAGACTAGAATAGAGAATGTGGAAAATACGCTACACCTCCAAAAATACTGGCAAAAATAGTAAGAAGTAGAACGATCAACAGATTGCTACAGGTATTTTAAAAAATGTATATCCTGCCACCCTTCCCTGAAAATTCAGGGCAGTTCACAACATCAAAAAATATAAAAGCCAATGAAAATAACTATGGGTGGTTTTAGAGAAGATAGACGGGCGGAGGGGTCCGTGATCGGTGCAGGGGGAGGGTGCATGGGCACACTTAACATGGGTGGCCCCATGCACCACTGCCCTGCCCACGCATGGGACACTCCAGCTTTTTGCCTAAAGCCCTGTAAAAAGGGGGGGGGGGGCGCAGCAGAGATGCATGGGGGCGGAAACACGCACGCACTGCCTCTCCGTACAACAGTCAGAAAAGACGGGCCCCATGCAGTGACAGGCATGCATGTGTCCATCTCATTTAAGAACACCTTAAATGAAATCGCAATTAGAAGGTGACGGCCCAGCTGGAGATGAGATGAGACTAGGGCCATTTTTAATTGAGCATAGCTAGAGGGCAGGTCCATGTCCGCTGAGTGGATCAGCCACGAGCGCCCATGAATGTGGAGTGAGCGAGGAGGGATTCAAATGGGCAACACCCAGGGAGTCCATGGCCCCCACCCACCAGCTCCAACCACAGTTCAAATGGACAGCCATTCCACCGGCTGGGCCAAGAACCACGCAGTTCCCTACATCAACATGCCCCAACGGCATGACATGAGAACATGGCGGTTTGTGGACAAGTGTAGCCACTACAGCCGCTTCCACCTGCCCTCAGCAGGAATCCCAGAGAGTGGGAGAGGAGGGACGGGGACGGCAGACTCATGCACCTGCCATGGCATGTGGGGCTGGCTGCTAGCCACAAGGGCACCGGGCATCAAAACATGGAACCTCAGGGCACGTTATACAACCCACAGGCAGGTCATTACAGGTTGTGATCAATAAAAGAGGCGGCCAGTTTCTGCCAAAGAAGATCTCTTGAAACCAAATCAAATGCAGAGCACAAATCAACAAAAGCGGCATATAAGGTATTTTGGGAATCCAAATGCTTAACTAAATGAGTGCACACAAAACAATGGTCATTCGTAGATCAGCCTGCTCTAAAACCATTTTGCTCGTCTCTAAGAATATTACCCTCTTCCATCCACCTTTCTAGTGTAGATAGCAAATATTTAGTATATAATTTTCTTATAACGCTAAGTAAGCTAACTGGCCTATAGCTTTGCGGTTCTTTTAGGTTTCCCTTTTTATAAATTGGAACGCTAGCCTGCCCCCAATCAGGGGGGAATTTACTGAAATCATTTATTCCAGTAGAATGGGAAGCCAGAACTGGGGCCCACCAAGCTTTATTAGACTTTAAAAGTTCGGATGGAATATAATCACCCCTGGCACCATGCCATTTTTAAGGCTATCGATTAAAATTTCCAGTTCTGCTATAGACACAGGCAACCAGGCTGAAATGGAAGATAAACTTACTAAACTATCAAAGCTAGCTGAATCACTAAAAAAAAAAAAGAATGCTCCCATTTTCCCCTGGTGACATGAGTACCAATAAATTCTTTTTTAACCTGTCCAATACCCTTTACTAATCTCCAAAACTGTGGTCCACTGCAGCTCTGGCAAGTTTTTCCCAGGGCACCTGGTGGAAAGCCCTTCTCTTCCTAACAAGCAGATTCCTATACAAGGTCCTAGATTCCGCCAGAGCCCTAGGGTTAATTTCACGATGGAATAACCTAAATCTACAGGATAAGGCTCTCAACCTTTTCCTTTCATCAGCATTCTTTATCAAACCATTCGGTATTGTGTGAAATGTAAGACTTTACTATCCGCACTCTTCCTTTTGTTATGAAAGTCACTAATCTATCAGTCTTTTGCAGCTTGATAATATGACTATCATTTGGGTACCCGCTATATCTTCTTTTAGCTGACTGCCTTTATCAGAGTGAAGGAGGGATTTCATTTGTACCTCCAAATTTTCATTCCACCTCTTCCTAAGGACTCCTGGAGTGGGGGTTGTACTCCGCAGGTGGACTAGAACTAGACTTACATGGTAAGGGCAAGTCCAGATTTAATGTAACTGGTAAATGGTCACTATCCAATCAAGACCCCATCTTAAAAAAATTAATATAAATTACCAAATTTGGTGTAACTGCCATAAAGTCTGTAGTACTACTCCCTCTTACAGACAGATAAGTTATTTCACCCGGGTAATCACCCTGAGCTCTCCCATTCAATATATAGGTTTGCTTGATATAGGGTTTAGCAAGGAGTGGGCCACTCTTATTTAAACCTTGGTCTTTAACCATCCTCTCAATTAAAGGAGAAGAATCTTCCTCCATTCAAAAATCCCTGTAATGTAATAAATCTATACCTGATTTTCCAAGACGGGCATTCAAGTCCCTGGCCAACAAGATCATTATTTCTGGATAATAATTTCCAAATGATTTTATCACTTTTAGGAGCGCGTCCCATATTGAGTCGTCATAACAACTTGAAATACGAGGGGGGAAATATACATCAATCAGAGCAAGAGTGTAATTTGGAAATTTCCTAATAGTTACACAGACAAAAGAAAGGGATTTAGGTAAAAGGAACATATTCCACACTTACGTGGAAATCAAACAAGGAATTCCACCCTTTCATCTCCCCTTAGTTTCTGGTGAGACTGCATCAAGCCAGAAACAATCATAGCCACAAAGATTTATTTTACCTATAAACCAGGTTTCTTGGAGTAAGATGATATGAAAGGTATTTGCAAGAAAGTCAGCATCAACTGATTTTGATCTCCACCCTGCCACAAGCTGCAAGAAATCACTGATAACTGACAAATATCTAAATTACAATTTGCAAAACATTAAAACTAAAAGGACAGGGGGAAAACACCCCCACCCCAAATCCAACAACTCACCCCCTCACCCATCTCCCCCGCCAAATGCCTGACAGAACAATCAGGTCTTACAACTTCTCCGAAAAGAGGGGAGATTCTGGGCCACCTGGGCCTCCACCGGGAGTTCCACAGCTGTGGTGTGGCCACCAGGAATGCCCTCTCCTGCGTGGCCCCCTGGAAGACTTGGGGGACCTCAAGCATGGCGTCCCCTGCAGGGGTCGGTCCAACACCCGGGGAGTGAGGCGGTCCCGCAGATAGGGCAAGCTGGTGGGGACAAGCTGTTGTGGGGCGAGCCCAACCGGCTTCCAGCCCCCTGGACAGCAGCTGAGGGATGCGATGGAGCTGACAGGCACGCCGCTCTTCAGCCCTCTCGGGCCGGAAACCCCACCCCAAAGCCGCTGGGAGGAAGCCCCTTTGGTCCAGCCCCCTCTCCCTCTGCCACCGGGAGAGGGGAAAAGTAAAACAAGGGCCAAGATGCCCAGTCACTCCCCGGTAGGCTCTGGTGGGGGCAAGCTGTTGTGGGGCGAGCCCAACCGGCTCCCAGCCCCCTGGACTCCGAGCAGCTGAGGGATCATGCCTAGGTCAACGTCTCCATCAACAGAGATAATATCCCCTTTAGTGTCTCTGTGGGGCTGATTCAATTCCACTCCCACTTCTAGGGGAGCATACAGAGAGCCTGGTTTGTGTGTAATTAATTCCCAATAGAATTTAATTTTCTTAATATTTTTTTTCCTCATAAGGACATTGATGAAATGTCTGAATTAACTTCTCCCCAAGAGGACCAAAGTTTCCTTCATTTTCCTCTATTTTCTTTCCTTCTATTGTTATTTCTAATTCATGGAATGTATACGAACACATCACTTAGAATAAGAATGAATCAGGAGGGGGCTCTTTCTGAAGATATTAAAACCAGGGAAAGGGGTCAAGCAAGGGTGTGTTTTGGCTCCTACTGTTAAATTTTTACCTAAATGATTTAGTAGAAATTTTATTAGAATCTTCAAGTCATCCTCCGACAATAGATAATGTCCAAGTGGCTTCCTTGCTTTATTCAGATGACGCCATTCTCCTTTCAACGACACAAGTGGGCCTCCGTAGACAGCTGGAAATATTGGCTAAATACTGTCAGAGTAATGTGTTGGAAGTTAATTATGAGAAAACAAAAGTCATGGTTTACTCTAAGGGTAGGTCCAATACACAGATGGTTTATGGATGGCCATGAAATACAGCAGGTTAGTGTTTAGTTATCTGGGTTTAATTTTCCAAGCTAACGGGGTTTGGACAGTTCATTGCCAAACAGTCACTGGATAGGCTTAATCTTGTGGGAAAATCTTTATTGCAATTTTTCAGATCTAGGGGTGGTCACCTGGTAGCCCCTGCAATTAAAATATACTCTTTTAAAGGTTTGCCCCAGTTATTATTCAGAGCCCAGTTTTGGGCCTTGGATAGGACCAAAGTTTTGGAAAGTATTCAAGTTAAATTCCTCAGGTCCCTTTTGGCCATTCCATGTTGTGTAACCAGCAGAGCAATTCGTGTAGAATGTGGACTCCCCGCATTGGATACAAGGCTATGGTCACATGCTCTAGGCTATTGTCTGCTTCTTCATTTTAAAGTTGCTGTCCCTTTCTCTCAGCTTGTTTTGACAGATAAATACGTTAATCCTTGGGCGGCATTAGTTATTTCTAAAATGTATCAATTGGGTTTCTCCCCCAATTCATTGACTATGGTGAGTTATGAGTGTGCAAAAAACCAGATACATCAGCATCTGTATGATATTGCGTAACAAAGGGATACAGCCGACACTGAAGATATTAAATCCTTGGGTTACTATCCAACTATTATGAATAGTTGGTTAACTGCCATGCCCTACTTAGGTGCCTAAGGGGCTGGAGATTATTTGCAGTAGGAAGATTAAATGCATTCACATATGATTATTGGAAACTGTTAAAGTGTTATGCAATAGCCATAAGGCTGAGCAATACAAGGTTTAAGATTTATATTTATAATAAAATTTGTATGCTGCCCCCTCCTGCAAAAAGTATCTCGGGGTGGCTAACAAGATGTTAAAAGCAGATTAAAACAATCATCAAGTACAATTAAAATCCAATAAAACAATTCGACCCCTCAGCCCTCCCTAACCCACCTCATCTCCCTCAGGAAAGGCACAGTGGAAGAGTCAGGTCTTACACTGTTTGCAGAAAGAGGGGAGGTCAGTGGCCAAGCAGAACTCCAGCAGGAAGGAGTTCCACATCCATGGGTTGGCCACAGAGAACACCCTCCTCAAGATTGACACCCGAGAAACCTGGGGGACCTCGAGGAGTGCGCCCCCTGTCGACTGCAGGGGCTGATCCAAGGCTTGGAAGGTGAGGCGGTCCTGCAGGTAGGTGGGGCCCAGGCTGATTAGGACTTTAAAGGTCAGCACCAACACCATGGATTAGACCCAGAAGTCTATCGGCAGTCAGTGCAGGGAGCGAAGCACTAGTGTAACGTGCTCGCGTTGGCCCGTCCCCTTCAGGAGACGAGCCGCCGCATTCTGCACCAGCTGCAGTCTCCGAACCAGCACCAAGGGCAGCCCCATGTAGAACGCGTTATAGTAGTCCTGTCTCGAGGTAATAAAAGCATGGACGATCGTGGCCAGATCAGAGTCAGAGACATACAGCCTAAGGCAACGTACCAGATGTAACAGGCAGAATGCCCCCTTCGTCACAGCCGCCACCTGGACATCCAGGTGGAGCTGCAGATCCAGGAGCACCCCCAGACTCCAAACTTGAGGTATCAGGGGAGGACAGGCCCCATCAATGATGGGGGCCACCACTCCCTCGGCTTTTCCCGCAATCATCACCTCCGTCTTGTCAGGATTTAACTTCAGGCAGCTCGCCCTCATCCAATCCCCCACAGCCACCAGAGACTGGGTAAGCACCAAGACTGCCGGGTCTGAGTCTGATGAAAGAGAGATATAGCTCGGTGCCATCAGCATATTTATGACACCGTATGCCAAACTCCCTGACAACCTCCCCCAAAGACTGCATATACACACTGAATAGGAGAGGGGACAAGATGGAACCCTTCGGGACCCCACATGAGACCCCGGGGAGAAGATGAATAATCACACAGGGCCACATGCTGGGTTCTCCCAGCCAAGGAAGAGCGGAACCATTCAAGAACAGTCCCACCAATCCCTGTCCAGTCCCGCAGGCGAGTCACCAACAACTCGTGGTCAACGGTATCAAACGCAGCTGAGAGATCTAACGGGATCAACAGGGTGGAATGACCCTGGTCCAACTCATGGGAGAGGTCGTTGATCGAGGCCACAAGCAGTGTCTCTGTGCCATAACCTGGACGAAAGCCAGACCGCGACAGGTTGTGATCAAAACTGGCTTAGAGCTTCCGACAGCTAGTGGGGCTTTGGGTAGGGCTCTTTGTCCTGAAAGACCCTCCCTCCCCACACGCAACACCTGCATCCCCTTCAGCACCTCCCCAATCCATTCCTGCCTCCCTGTAGTGAACATTAGCACAACCCCCGCCTAGAAATTTATCGCTCCACCACCACTGCCAAGGCACCTGCAACCAGATGCAGCTGGCCCAAGGTCACCAGATAACAACCACACACACACAGGAATACTGGGAGACCTCTCCCAAGCAACCTTATCGCAGACAGTAACCTTGGGTCCTCTGTGAAGCAGGTACATTTGACTGCATTAAGGGACAGGGATGGCATCCGAACCCTGTTCCCAGCTGAGAAGGGGTGAATAAACCCAGGGGAAACACACATGAACAGCGTATTAGGCAATAACATGTAACGCTTTGTTATGATTTAATTGTATGTAATATACTATGAGAATTAATATACTGGAACCAATCATCATATTTGAAAATGCATGTAACTATTGTACCAAAGCTCTGAATTATATGTACTGATCCAGTAGGCAGGATCTCTAGAATTAGCCAGGTAGGCTATGTGTGGGAAATAATCTCACATGACTTTCACAAACTCCCAACCACATCATCATGTCTTGCAAGACCAGTGATTTACATCATATTGCTGACCAACTGCACCCAGCCTGGAACAAAGTACTAACAAAGACTAAAACAAAGCGGCTTGATGAGAGGGTGCTTGAACACCCCTGAAGAATATCTCCTTCACGCCTGGAGGGGAAGGAGGAGATGTTTCTGCTCAGGGAGTTGCCAACTGACAAGCAGAAGCCATTCAAGCGGCCATCACCCTTTTTGCACCAGCACAGATGATAAAGGCATATCTACTCCCTGCCTGAAGGGAGGGAAAAAGATGTCCTGTTATCAAGTGCCCACCCTGACTAACAAACAAACTGGGAATGTGACCATTAGCACCCAGGCTCCAGATGGATGGGAAAGGGAGATGACAGCCAGACTCTGTAAGATGAATACCAGCAAGCACATTGCACAATCAAGCACCCTGGAATATGCATACTGAAGAACATCTTCTCCCCAAAACACTATAAAAGACTGAAGCAGAGACCAGAACGTTGTCTCAGCGCTTGGCATCTAACTTGGTGTTCGTGGGCTGTTGACCCTTTCCGGGACCCCTCCATAGGGGGTCCTACAACCCTATCTCCTGCTCCTGACAGATGACATCCACCGTTTTGAGCTTTCAAGACATGTAAGACTGACTTTGGGTGTGGGATATTGTATAGCTAGGTAACTGCTGCTGGATCATTACAGACTGGGTTTTATAAATGTGTGAACAACTAAATAAATCTATAACTATGATTTAAGATCCCTTCTATGTGAATGTCTCATATGTGCAAACCAGGGTGTGTGGGTCCCCCGATCCAAAGAGAGCTAATTCCCTAAATCCTAACAGCTTCATTCACCATACAACAGAATGGGGAAAACAGCGTGCTACAGCACAGTAGTCATAAGCGACTACCCTGAGCATGGTTCCATCTGGTGCTCTGGGCGCAGGACAGTTCGTGCAGGTGCCAGCAGATCTCCAGCAGGAGCTGCCTGTCCTGAGTCCATTTTCGCTTAAGGATCTTACACACTGTAAAGGGAGTTGGGGCAGTGGAAGAACCTGTACCTCCGTGTGAAATGGCTCTGTGCACCTGGCACTGTCAGACATGAGGTTGTTCTCGTGGACCACCTTGTATCCACTCCTCCAGTCCATTGCCTGCTGCTGGCACTGGGACATGTCCCCTATAGTACCCCAGTCGTGCCATCTCCTTGGTGATGTCTTGATATACGGGTTTATTTCGACGGCATCTCACAGGTTTCACCTGAGCTTTGGCTTCCTGCAACAGGCAGCTGATGGCCCTGGTCTCTTCCTGTATCCAGGGCATGACCTTGGGTGAAGGGTCTGTGGGGGATGCAGTCTGGACGTCTAGGGCCTGCAAGGGGGAAGAGTCTCACAGTCAGGCTGTGGGCGTGATGCGGGGGTGGGGCGGGGAGCACAACCACTCTGGCCTTGGTGTCACCATTTTTCCATGGTGCTGGCGGACCTGTCCCCTGGTGGGTGTGCGGCCTGGTTCACAGAGGCCAGGAATGCGTGTGGGGCCCTCCCCAAGTATGGATTAGTCTGCCCCTGTATGGAGCATCCCAGCCTTTTCTCCCCTGCTCCATGAGTGGCCATGGGTGGGTGGTGTGGGGGTCACAGGAGCATGCACCCCCCCCCCCTTCAGACGGTCGTTTGGATGCATATGGGATGAGTAGACCTGCATGGTAGCGTCTCGTCTGAAAACGGCCTAGGACTGAAATCTGACTTTTGGAAAATAGTTCTCAACATTTACAACCATTCAAAAGAAGTGCGCTGCTAGTGTAAGCCCCACTCACTTCAGTCAAGCTTGTATAGGTTAATCACTTTGCGTATCAGGCTGATAGTTTACATGCAGAATAAAAAGCCACCTGCTCTTCTCTCCTCTTAGCCACTAAGGCTGGAGAGAAATAGTGTACAAAAATATTACAGTAACCAAGTACATTTCTTTTCTTAGCCTCAGAAACAAAAAGTTAGAAAGCATAATAAAAAAAAAAATCAAGTCATCTCCCTCCTGCCATTCCAAACTCTCTCCAAGACAAAAATCTGACCTGCAGTCACCTCAGCCTCTGTCAAATATCTGCTCAAAAGAGATGGGTCTCATGAATCTATGAAAGATCAGTGCATTTAGGCTATTTCAGACCGCGATGAGGAGCAGGACCGCTCTTGAGTAGTTCTGCTTGTTCCTGTTACGGAGATCCCAGAGAGTGATGATGGGCGATTGCTCTTCGTCTTCTCAGGACCTCACCTATGGGGTCCCACAGGGTTGTCTCCTCTGCCCTTGTTCAATGTGTAGATGAAGTTACTTGGCGAGATCATTTGGTGGTTTGGAATGAAGTGCCATCAGTATGCGGATGACACCCAGCTCTACCTCTCTTCTTCATCTGACCCAGGCCCTACAGTCTTGGTGCTTACATGATGTCTAGTTGCTGTTGGGGACTGGATGAAGGTGAATCCAGTGGTCAGCCTTGTGGCCCGGAGGGCACTGGGACCCCTCTTATTGAGTCCGGCCCCTTCTGGTCAATCAGGTTCACAGCCTTTGATTGCTTCTGGACCCCTTGCTCTGCCTGGATTGTCAGGTTGTGGCTGTGGCCAGGAGTGCTTGTCACCAACTCCATCTGGGGAGGAGGTTGCAGCCTTTTCTATTCCAATTCAGATCTGGCTGTTGTCATCCGTGCTTTCATCACCTCGAGGCTAGATTACTGCAACGCACTCTACGTGGGGCTGCCCTCGATGATGGTTTGAAAGCTGAACCTAGTGCAGAACGTGGTAGCTCACCTCCTTTCGGGGCTGAGGTGCCACAAGCACATTACACCAGTGCTCCGTAGTCTGCACTGGCTCCCTATACCCTTCTGGGCACAATTCAAGGTGCCGATTTTTACCTTTAAAGCCCTAAATGGTCTGGGCCCCACATATTGGAGAGACCGCCTGTCCTTCCATGTCCCATCACGGTCCCTGCCATCGGCCGGGAGCACCTCCCTGTGGATACCATCTGTTAGTCTTGTTCATACAACGAGGGCTTGCAGGGAAGTGTTCTTGGTTTCTACCCCAATGCTATGAACTCCATTCCCAGAGAGGTTTGTTTGAGCCCGAGCATCCTTGGGAGGTGGGGTATGACCTTTCTGTTTGCAAAGGCATTTGCGGGGCAGGGATAGGGATTGCGGGGGTTGGATTTGGGAATGGAATGTGAGAGTTGCGGGGGGGGGAGGGAAGGCCTGGGGTTGTTTTTGTATTCTGTTTTTATATCAATCTATGTATCCATTCATCTGTTGTAAGCCACCCTGAGCCTTTTTAGCGAAGGGCAGGATAACAAATTTAAATAAATAAAATAAAATAAAGAGAGCCTCATGGTGAACAATTTTCGGCAGTTCCCTTTTCTATATTATGCTCCAAGGATGTACCAGCTGAGATACCCTCAGAAAGCGATCTCTAATCTGGCAGCATAGCATGCAATTGGGGTCTCTCTATTTTTAGGCCATGCCGCCATCACCACCTTGCTATGAGAGATCTTTCAAGGAGAAAAAGGCAAAGCCAGTGAAGGATAGCCCTTTCCACTCCAACCAAGGACTTCAAACATGTCACTATGCCATTATGATACAGCAAATCCTCCATTCCCAATATAAACCATGAATATTTGTTATTTTGCTTTGTTTATTCTTGGCACAAGTCACCGCAGGATTTATTTTTATGAAATTCTGCAGTCAGTATTGATCAGTGCCTTATGAAAAAATGCATTAAAAATTAATACTCGGGGTCAAATTTTACAATTAGGTGTTTTTTTTACAACAAAGAATAATGTTAACTAACGGAAGTAAACGAGTTAAGTTAAAAAGGTCTTCCCTGCCAGAACCAGAAGCCTTACTTGAATTAGTGCTTTCAGGCCATCATCCCCTTCACCAAGGCCCAGCTCCTCCCTGGTCTTTTCTGCTTCTTCAGCTTCTTTTTCAGCCTAAAACAGTAACCAAATGTTTAGATTAGCGGGTTCATGTTCATCCTGTTCCTTCACCAGGTTTATTTATTCAATTTATTTTAGCCTGAATATCAAGTAAACAGCAAAGTAACAAAAATGATGTGGTTGAACAAGATTCTTCTCCAAGTTTGGGAACAAAAATGCACCAACTACCTGAGAAGATCTTTCATATTGGTTTCACTTTTGAGCAGACTATCATGCTTATGCTCAGGGTCCAGATTCTCCTGCGGAATTAAAAAAAAATAATCCGCAGGAGTCATGGCCCGATTCTGCGCTTCACCGCACTTATTTGCCATGCAGGGGGAGGGGGAGCAGCCAGGGCTTGCCTCCTCCCCCCCCCTCCCCGCACTGGTAAATCCTTCCCCCCAGGTTGTGACGGGTAGGGGCTTCCCCCTCCCCAGTCTCCGCCGGCTGCCAGGGGCTGCCTCCCAGTTTAGAAATTAAAATTAACTTAGCAGTGACGGCCGCCACTCCCCTCAGCACGCTTGTCCCCATCCGGCTCCAGGGCCTCTTCCTGGCCCCTCCCAACGGGGCCTCTCAGGGCGACGCAGCTGGATTACGTCATCTGGCCGCGCTGCTCGGAAAGGCCCTGGAGCCGGGTGGGGACGAGCGCACTGAGGGGAGCGGCGGCCGTCACTGCTAAGTTAATTTTAATTTCTAAACTGGGAAGCAGGTCCTGGCAGCCGGCGGAGGCTGGGGAGGGGAAGCCCCGAAGGTTTGCTCATCCCCCACCCCCCGTGGAATCTCCTGCCCCGCGTCTCCCCAGCGTAGGCTAGAAATTCTGCGCTGGGGTAAGCGGGGTAGGAGACTCCGCGGGGGGAGGGGAATTCTGAGAATCACAGACCCGCGGGAGAATCGGGGCCCAGCTTATGCTGCATCACATCAGGATTTTTAACAACATCCACTCCTAACAACAGAACTTTCGCATGCCAAAATCTGAAGAGCCTATTTACTGCACAAAATCTTTTTTGCTACAACTGCAAATGAAAAGTAGTCTACAGTATTAAAAAAACCTAGATTGGTTGATAAAGGTTAAAATGAGTTTAGATTTTAAAAATTCAAACTTTCTAGTCCTACACAAGGCTATAGAAAGCATGGTTGCCTTGCTGGTTCCGAGTACAGGGAGATGGAGACTGTGGCCAGGAGCAGCCTGATGGGGTGCTGTCCGTTTAAGGGTTCTGCAGGCACCAGCCTGAGGACTGGACAGGCTGGGATGCACCAAGCAAGTGAATCCGACAGCTGTGAAAAGGCTTGGCAAGGCCAGCCCTGTTAGAAGGAGAAAAGTATCAGGGCATGAAATTTCAGATCCAACTCCAGGATCTTGCCCCCACAAAAAAATTGAAAAATAAAAATAAAGATCACCAGACTTTATCCTGACATTAATGCGAAGTAATTGAAAAATATTGAATTTCAGTATCATTCCAAACTATACTATGACTTAAAAACAAGGACAAAAATTAAAAACTGCTGCATTTAGTACCTCTGAGAAATAAAGAGCTGGGCCAATACGGTATTCACAGGGTTTACATACACCCCTCTAGAACAGCAGTTAAATGGTTAAAAAAAAGTCAGGAGCTGCTAACTGAACTCAGGAGAAGGGAGCAGAGAGGAAGGTATGCACAGATCCATGATCTAGATCCTCCTCTTTCTGAGCGCACCCCTTAAACACCCTCGTCCCCAATGTCTCGTGGCCCTTGTGCTAATGTTTGAAGTGGCCCCTGGTAGGGAAAAGGTTTCCCCATTCCTGTAAATAGTGATAAAAACACAGGCTGATGTACAATCTAAAAACAGACCAGAACTACAAGTGCCAGCGTTAATGCCATTTGCTTGCAACCAAAGATACAAAAACAATATTGTATCTGACAAATTCAACTGCTTTGCTACAAACCCCATGTATGCAGGTATTTACTTACAGCAATAGCTGTAAGTAAGTTAGAGGCACAACCACTCTCCATTATAAACAGGGGACTGCTGAAGCCCCAATACTGAGGAAAGTGTTTGAGCTACAGTTCTGAAAATTCATTCATGACATATTTGTGGGGACCATCATATGTGCGAAATTTGAAGAAGATCCAGCCAGAAAATAAAAAGTTATAATTGTTGAAATGTTAATTGGTTGTGGTAAAAATGCACAGCATCCTGATAATTTTGAATCATCGATATCTCCTCCAGACAGACAAGTCGAGCCCCCAGACTGCACATCCTTGTAGCAGGAGATCTACATCAAGTGCTGGCATAGTGCGATAATGATTGTTGCAGGGAAACATTTGTTATTAAAGATTAGAACAGCAGTTCTGCTGTCTAACACATGCACAATCAAGAAGCTGCCTACTGACATTTGTGTTAAGTAATAAAAGAGTGTCTGGAAAGATACATGACATTTAGGAACGTTATGCATTGTTCAGTCATTCACTGCATGGGGAGGATTTTGAGCGACCCCTCTCTCCCCCACCCGGACGACTTCAGTCCCCAAACGGCAGAGGTCTGAAGTATGAGATTGCTTTTTAGTCACTCTATGGGGAGGATTTTGAGTGATCCATATCTCCTCACCCCCGGATGATTTGAGACTTCAGAGGCTTGCAGTAGGAGATCGCCACCGAGTGCTACTTTAACATGATAGTGCTCGGTGGAGCGAAAACAGAGTTATTAAAAATACAAAATCCAGTTCTGCAGATTCTTGCTATTAGACATTCACTCTGTGGGGAGAATTTTGAGTGATCCATAATTCAACACTTACATTACCTTACTAATCACATGACAAAAAAGGGGGAAATTTACCAACACCAAAAAACTGTTTAAAAAACCATTAAAGGCGCAAATTTCAAAAACAAACAAGTTTTCCCAAAAATCATTGCACAAAATGAATTTTACTCTAGCTTAAACTCCAAACGCCATGAAAATTTGTTACAATTACAGTTTTAAAAAGAGCTACATATGTTACAACAAAAAAAAACACCCCAAAACATGGACATTTCAAGCTTTTCTACCAATATTTCATAATTTAACATCAACATGAATGTAAGGTATGTACTTAATTCCTTACCATACATACTCAAATATTTATCACTAAGTGAACTTTCACATTTTTTCATTTTTCAGCATCATAATTCGACAACGCACATTTTTTTCAAACTGCCTTAACTCTGTCCTTTTGCACAGAATGGCACCATATACAACTGATTGTATAAAGTTGTCTACATGGACAATGGCAACTGTTTATTGTATAAAGTATATACAATTTTGGTACATGTAAAGGACAGAGTTAAGGCAGTTTGATAAAATTGTTTGTCATTGAATGATGATCAATTAATGCTTAATGAAAAAATGTAGTTTTCGATTCTGTAACGTTCTTTTAATGAACCTGAACTCTACCTCATGACATGTAAATACACACTATGTTTCCCCATTCAGCTACAGTAACATACCCGCCTTTTCCGTGCATTCATCTTCTGCTTGGATTCTTTTATGAAGGCTTTGTGGACTGGAAGCTCTCCAGAGTCAATGGCTTGTTGTATGATCGCTCTTATTCGTGGTTCATCTGTATAATCAACACACAACACAGATCCCATGATTTTGTCCATGTCTCCTTTGAAATCCTCATATGCTGCTTTAACATCAGCCAGCTCTTCTTCAGATCCTTTATACGTCTTCTCAAAGTTTTCAATATCTTCCACAGTTACCTGAATTTAAAAAAAAACCAAAAAACTTAATTACATTTATGAATTTACAATCCTTGTTTACCAAGGAAGTCAAATTCTCAAAAGGTCAGATTAAGATGACAAGTTTTCTAATCTTAGTATGATGCTTCCCCTGCCCCCCTTTGGTGAAGTGTTGCTTCTGTGAAGGTATCATAACTTCTCAATTTTTCATTTTTTTAGCATGACACTGGCAAAAAAGTTCAAGTTCTAGATGAGTCTCAAGGAGAGTGTTTTAAGTAAAAAAAAATTATAAATCACAGAGAACAGCAAAACACCTTATTCAGATTGCGGTTTCCCCCAATCCCAGGGGCAGAGTTGCTTCCCCCAGCCTCCCCTCCTCACATCAAATCCCTGGCCCCGAGGCAGTCCACAGCAGGGCTCGGGACACACTGCCCCAGCTTCTCCAGTCCCAAGAAGGCTGCAGCAGCAGAAATGGCAGCATGTCTTGTCTTACTCCTGAGGGAAGCCACATGGACACTCCCCCCCCCCCCAAAAAAAAACAACCCCACACTTCTGGCAAGAACCATAGTCCAGGTGCCCGAGAGCTACACATGGCTCCCGAGCTACCATTTGCCCACCTCTGGCATATTTTATTTCAACACCTCAGACTTAATTCCCTTTCTAACTACAGATCTTTCACCAAGAGTGGAAAAGTATGTTATTGTGGATCTCTCTCTACATATTTTCCATCTTCAAACATGCCACTGTCTCCCCTATCCTAAACATGCCACTGTCTCCCCTATCCTAAAGCTGCCCTCCTGTGACCCCTTCAATAACCACCCCCATCTCTCTCCTCCCCTTTGCTTCCAGGCTCTTGGAATCTGTTGTCTACACCCACTGTCTTGACTTCCTCTCCACCAACTCTTCCCTTGAGCCTCTCCAATCTGGCTTCCATCCTCTCTACTTGTCTGAGACTGCTCTCGCTAAAAACTCTAATGATCTTCCCATAGTTAAATCCAGTCACCTTCTCTCTAGTTTTGTCCTGCTTGGTCTCTCTGCTGCCTTAGACACACTGTTGACCGTACACTCCTTCTCTACTTACTCCACTCACTTTGTTTCCGGGACTCGGTCCTTGACTAGTTCTCTAGGAAAGGAACCCCTTTAACCATTCCTTCAATGCATTTCTTGCTGGTACCTCCTCCACATTCCCTAAGGCTCTGTCCTTGGCCCACTTCTCTTCTTTCTCTACATCAAGGGTGGGGAACCTTTTCCCTCCCAGGGCGGGGCCACTCTGAAAGCTTGCACAAGCTCCAAGGGCCGCACAGAAGTTGGGACAGGGTGTTTAAGGGATGCACCCAAGGAAAGAAGAGATTAGGACTGAATTTCCCCCCCCTCTTCCCCCAACACACATTGGGTGGCAGATGCTAATGTTATGGGGGGGAAAGGAAAGCACATAAGCAGGGACCTGTGTTCACTGTGTTTTCCCCATTGCCAGCAATGAGGAAGACACAGTGAACATGGGTCCCTGATCATAAATGAGAAGCTGTCAGCCAATGGGATCTAATAGCCATGGTCAGGTCATACTTAGGCTAAGAGGGGTGACTAATGGAATAAATAGAGCAGGAGATAATTGTAATTGGTTTCCCTGGTCCTTTCTAACCTTTGGGATCCCTTCTGCTGAAGACTTCTTTCTTCTCCTTCAAACTTAGGTTCTGGGTAAGCTATTGTATGTTCTCAGCGTGGCCAGCTGAGTACAGAGTTCTAAAATCTTACCCTTTCCTGTGTAACTAATCATCTTCTTCTTCATCATCGTCCTCTCAGCAAGTTCCACTATCGGTATTTGGTGTCATCTAGCACCCAACTCAAGTTCTAACAAGCACTTTTTTCCTTTTCCCCACATCCCAACGTCACTTCCCTGGGTATGTATAAATAGTTCCACCCAACCTGCTTCATCAGTTCTCCTTCATACTATTCCTGTGGCCTTTTCAGGATGATTAAGAGGCTATTACCTTGTCTCAATGGGTCCTGTCCACTGTTTCTGAAGGCTGCTGCATATAGGGTGGCCAGATATGCAAATTTTAGAGGACACTTATGCAGCCCTGCAACCTGTATTGGTCATATCTGACCACCCTAACTGTCATATAGCTAACACCCTCGCTTGTAACTCTTAACATATTTATTAAGATCCCTCAAATCCAAAATAGGCTGGAAACTGCCTTCTTTGGCATCAAGAAATCTGGAGAGTAGAACCCTCAGAGACAAGCTTAATTGCCCCCTTGGTTGGCAATTGCTGGATCTCCAGCTGCAGGGCCATAGCTGCTGCAGCCTCCCCAGGGATTCTAGTATGCACCAACCTATGACTTGGCTGTGAGGCAAACTATGCAGCTGGGTGGCCAGATATGCAAATTTTAGAGGACACATGAGAAATACAGGTTGCAGGGCTGCACTGGAAACCAATGCAGCCCTGCAACCTGTATTTCTTGTAAGTGTGTTGATAGCCCTGGATTTGTAAAGGTAGTATTGGTATTCCAAGTTCAGGGAGCTCTCATTGAAACACAGGTGGCCTCTACTGGAGGGCTCAGACTTCCTGACTCAGCAAAAGGGGCGGCTGTAGCACCCCAGTCTGACCTCACTGCACCTGGAAGCATGGAGGTTTTGTTGCTGACACAGGAGTAGCAGGATTGCTCTTGTCCAGTGAGAGAGTTCCTGCTGGCTAGCACACCTCAACTAGAGCCTGCTATTTCACCAAATGGTAACACTGTGTGGCCTGGGCAACATCCAAGGAGATTGTCCCATTATTGGCTCAGTACCAATTATACTGTTAGTTAGTTATTTTATTTCCAGCATCAGCTTATTACCATAGCCAATAAAAATAGTACAAGAATAAAAGAATGTACAAAATCCAAAGTACAAAAGCCATAAAATACATATAACAAGAATAAGGAGTCATAATAAAATACTAACATACTAGAAGAAATTGACTACATGCCAATTGTTGCAGGGGGTTCCAAAGCCAGAATCCTAATCACCTACTGAATATTAATGGAGCAGCAACAACTTGTCACGATATTGCTCAGCTAGCAGAGCATAAAATGAAACTGCTCTTATCTCTTGCATTTCTCTTAGTGTTAGCATCCTTATAATTTGCCCCTCATCTGAACTAAACTCATTATCTGCCCATAGAGGCCTTCCCTTAAATCATCATGAAATGAGCAGTAGAGGAAGTGCCTTAAGTCATCCACACCACCCCTTTCGCACCTGCACCCGGAGGAATCGTAGGGGATTTTGGCAAAACGTCCTCGCTGTACTGCAGAGGAAAAAAGCTGAAAGCGCAGTCTCGTGAAAGCTCTGCGCTGAGTAGGATTATCCAGTTTGTCTAAATAGGTCTCAAAAGTATGCAGCTGCTTAATTTTTGGAAGAAATGGTGCCACCCTCCATTTGGCCAATGCCGCCATATCCTCCTGGTTAGCTATATCCAGTAAACAGACATCAATCATATTCCTCTGCTGGTTCGCACTCTTCCCCCCCCAAAACGGGGGAAGGACCAACCTTCACGTTGCAAATCTAATAGGATCTGCTTCATCCAGACATAACTCTGGGTCCCCTGGTGTTCAAGCATTTCTTGCAGGCAGAGGGAGGGCTTTCCTCAAGGTTCAATAACCTAACTCAATACCTCAACCTTAGTCTCTTCCCTAATACTGAAATAGCTGACACCCCTGTCTCTGCCCTCAACACCGATGCAGGAACTCCTGGGGGAAGACCCAACAAACTCCTGAGGAATTTATTTTGGACCACCTCCAAAGTTAGGGAATTACTGTCAGGAATGATTTTAGTTCCAAAGGTTAGCAGGGACTGGACCTTCATTTTATAGACCCTAAGTATATCTGAAAAGCTTACTCCTCTGGATCTTCTTGCCAATCTCATGATTCCCTTTGCTACCCCTGCAGCTTTTAATGCAACTTGCCTTCCCCATATAGTGTTGCTTGCCAAGCTCATGCCCAAATACATGCATGAGTCTGATTGGTGAAAGTTGACACCCTTTATCTCCCATTTAAACTTCGCCTTCTGCTTCCCCAATACCATGATCTGGGATTTCGTTGGGTTTACTAGCAACTCGTTAGCGTCACAGTAATCTGCTAATGCTTCCAGTTGCCGTTGTAGTCCCTTTTTAGTTTGGGATAAAATCACAATGTCATCAGCAAACATCAAAATGCCTATAGGTTCATTCTTAATTTTCAGGGGGCGGTTTTCCACTATACACAATAATTCTGGTAGATCGCTCAAGAAAATGTTGAATAAGAGGGGTGCAAGTACGCACCCCTGCCTTACTCCTTTTTGGATACGAATCGGCTGGGATAAGGTCCCCATCCTGCCTCCCTCTGATTCGAGCGCGGTTATTTGTATGGAGCAAAATTAAAAGCTCCAGAAGATCCCTATCGATACCCAAGTGATACAATTTAGCCCATGATTTGGCCCTTGGGATAGAATCAAATGCTTTGCGCAAATCTATAAAGGCAAGAAAAAGATTCCCCGCCCTTATGGAAATATACTTGTCGATAAGGTGGGAGGACAAAACAATTATCCGTAATAGAATGCTGCTTTTGGAAGCCAAATTGTACACGCGGAATTAGCTGGCTAGAGCACGCCCAGTCCTCCAGCTGCGTTAACAAAATTTTGGCGTACCTTCCCCACTACCGGAAGGAGACTAATGGGCCTATATGACCCGGAATCTGTAGGATCTTCTTTTTAAAAGATTGGTATTATGATACTCTCTCCCCTGGACTGTGGAATTCCTTTTGGTGGTATTGATTTGTGTGAAGTAATTGGCAATCAATGGTGCCCACCAAAAAGGGGCAGCCTGTAATGCCTCTGCTACAAAGAAGTAATGGCCAGGGGCTTTGGTCTGTCTAAGTGATCCGATCACTTCCAACACGTGCTCTTCCCCCTACAAAGGGATCGAACCTCTTCCCAGCTGAGATTGTTCGACCGGGAGCACAAAATCGCTTTCTGGAGTGGAGGCATAAAGTGCCTCAAAAAACCTTTCCCAGCTATCGTCACTTATAGGGCCTACTCTCTTGGCACCCTTTGGTTGTAGTCCTTGATTGATCAGAGCCCAAAAGAGCCGAGAGTCCTTCAGGGCTACTGCTGTCCTGACCCTAGCCCAAACTAAACGAACTGAGCACATCTTCTTATACTTCAACAGACCTTTGTAAATATGCCTAGCTTCCAGAAAATCATTTTGGGCCTGCTCCGTATTCTTAGCAACCCAAACTGCTCTCAATTTGACCAAGTGGCGTTTGTACCACTTACACTCCCCATCGTACCAATCGTTAACCCGCAGTCTGTTTTCTTTCCATTCGCAAGTGAGAACCTCTCTTGCCAAAGTGGATACAATCATATCGTAATTTGCACTTAGCATATCCATATCAATTGCATTGTCCACTACCATTTGCTCTCTCACCTCCAAAAGCCTGGGATCCCACAATTTGTCCAATAGCTTATCTAATACAGCGTTGGACCACTTGACCCTAGACTGCAACACACCGGTATTTACTCTCAATACGGGGGCATAGTTTAGATCAATGTCCACCGTCAGAACTTGGTGATCTGATTCCAACCGCGGAAGGAGACTAAAATTAGCAAAATGGTCTATCTGGGCTACATAGATAACAATATAATCAATGGTACTCCTGCCATTCTTGTTCACAAAGGTGAAATCTCCCTCAGGGTCCCCACCCCACTCCTCTTCCATTTAGCACTACCATGCCATTATCATACAGGAACTTGCTCATGATTTTTCCTAGCTCGTTTGAAACTAGGTCCCACGATCTCCTATTGTTTATCCCCGCCTCCTATTCAGATATCCTGCACAGGTCGCGTTCCTCTACAGGGTCCAATCTCGCATTCCAGTCCCCCGCTACTATTACTAGCGAGGTGGGATATAGCTGCTAACTGGTTTAAGGTTTCCTCAAGTAAATCCCAAACTGTTGGATCATAGTACACGGAGGATAGCGGTGGAAAGTACAAATTTAGTAAGAGGATACGAGAATCTAAATTGGGTTCCCACGAGAAAACCTGCACCAGTTATACTGGATTACATGGTCTCCTTGCTGGATATGGAGTAGCACTATCCTCTGTCAAGATTCACCTGGCAGCAATTAATGCCTTTTGAGGCCTGGCCAATAGAAGCTCCCTGTTTGTTCATCCTCTAGTTGTCCACTTCCTCAAAAGGGGCAATCCAAGTTTCCCCCCCAACTCGGACGCCTTTTCTGAGTTGGGATCTTAATGTTGTTTTGCAGGCTGTCATGGAGACCATGGTTTCAAAGGGATCACCTATCTCCATGGACTTGCTGTAATTTAAAACGGGGTTTCTGGTAGCGATTACGTCAGCCACACAAGTAAGCTACAATCCTGGTCTTGCAAGCCCCCATATATGATTTCCCACAAGGGGAAGGTGCTCTTGCAGTCACATCCAATTTTCCAGCTCAACCTAGTCTCAGAGTTCCACGTGGGACAGTCCAACTGCTTGCCGTCCTCTTCCCCCACTCCACCTCGTTCCTCTAAGGGGGACAAAGCATTGCATAGGATAGGCATCAGACGAGCAGTGCTCTACTACACAGAGCAGACTAGTGAGTTTCAGGTTACAGATGCCCACTTTGTATCTTTCGGCCCAGGTCATAAGGGGACCCAGGCCACAACTAAGCAGTCCATCTCCCGCTGGAACAGGGCCTGCATTAGTAAGAGCAATGAAGTGACGTGGCTCCTGGTACCCTCAGGTGTCATGGCCCCATTCCACTAGGGCCATGGCTGCCCCAATGGCGGTGTTGGGGCATGTTCCCTTAGATAACATTTGTAGGATGGCCACATGGAATTCTTCATCCATCTAAACATTATGCTGTTGATTTGGCTGTCCAGAGTGAGGCTAGGTTTAGCCGTTCTGTGTTGTTCTTCCTGTTTGCTCAATAAACTGACCTTTAGAGACTCTCAACTTCAACCCACCTCTGGGATTTTGCTTGCTAGTCTACCAGTAGTGGGACATAGTGAGAGGATAACAGAGGATATCAAAGAAGAAAGGTAAGTTTCTTACCTATAATGATTCTTTTTCGAGTTGTATCCTCTCACCAAGTCCCAGTTCCCTCCCTCACCCCCACTTGCAGTGGCTATTCATAAACTGACAGGGCAAGTTGGGTGGAGCTATTTATACATGTCCAAGGAAGCGACATCAGGGCATGGGAAAAAAAGAAAAATCTGAGCTGGGTGCTAGATGGCCCAAATACTTATAGCGGGAATTGGAGAGAGGATACAACTCAAAGAAGAATAGTTACAAATAAGAAAGTTACTTTTTCTTTTACTAGGTTATTCATATCTCCATCTTAAGTAGTTATTTCATACTTTCTTCTGTTGTATTAATTTACTCAATTGTAGTGACTTTAACCATTTTAGTAAAGATTTTGAACTTTGTACCTTGAGATTGGCTACCTAGAATCTACCCTTACTGACACTTATTGGGCCGGCGCATTCTTGCAAAACCCTGCCATAACTTCTGAGGTTTGAGACAGTGGTATGCCTAGACAATGGTGGCAGGAGGACCTCCTGGGCCCTCCGGGGCTTACCATAGAGTGGGTAAATTGTACTGGAGCAGAGAGGTAGGACCCGGCAGACAGGAAGCAGTACTGCGATGGACAGAGCAGGACCCACCCATCTGTAGAGCGCACTGGCAGATCCGCAAGGCCTGCCTCAGCTTGACATAGCCACCCAGCTCCCAGAAGCTCCTGCTGCCACCCAATATGGCTCCCCACAAAAGGAGGAATTGAAGGAACAGGATTTGATTGGGATGATGCATGAGAATTGCTAAATGTGCAGTGGAATCAGTTTACAGCCCCTTCCACACACTCCGCCTCTGAACTCACCCACAACCAGACCCACTCCCACAAAAGGACTGCCCTATCGGGTCAGACCAAGGTTCCCCAGAGTTAACTACTTCATAATCTTAAGCAAGCAGCTTGCCAATTGTTACAGGGGCATGACTATGGGGGCAAGGCCATGGAGACCCCAAATTTTATTTTTGCCCTGGCCCCCGTAAATTCCAAGGCCAGCCTTAGACCTGCTCTAGCAGAAACACAGCAGTTGATGCTGCACTGTTACTGCAACTCTGTCCCTTAGCTGCCTCCTTGTGGTTGTCTTAGCCATGTAAAAAAAAAAAAAAAAACACCCCACAAAAAACTCCCAAACAGAATGACAAGTAAAGGGATGGGGGAACAACACTGATGAGTAAAATGGTCAGTAGGCAGGCCTTTTCTCATGTGTGTTCATGGAGGTACTGCATTATAATCCAGCAAGCCCTCCAGAAAAATGTTTGTATATTACGAAGTAGTATTAAGGAGCGATATCTTCCCCTTTAACATACAGAATGGTGTGTTACAGAAAGCAGAGATGAAAAACCTGTCCATGGTGGATACATCATATGGAATAACAACCTAAGCTAGTCATTTTCTTTCTTGCTGGAGTTTGAGTCAAATCTGAATACTTTCAACCCTGCATCCCTAGACCTCTGCTAGAACACTAAACAGAGATGTTTGCATCAGCAGAATAGTGGCATTAACTTTCACTATTCTGCTGCTGCTTTAATTCTGATGGAGCAGACAAGAATTGGTATCTGCTTAAAACATTGTTATAGAAGGTGTGATTGTGAGCTGGGAAAGGTGCAGATTTTCCTGTTTGCCCAAATGTGCTTTGTACCTAGAGCAACAAAATTCTGAGCAGCTAGACTAACACAAGAGACAAAGGCAATGCAAGACAGCGCAATGATTACTCTGGTTATGGGACTGACACCCAGCTACTTATGCTGTTAGTTCCTACCTTTTTGAAGAGCAGTCTCCAATATTCCTCCCAATCACGGTCTTGACTCAGCGTGTCCGACTCCTCGTCCACAATGCCCTGCTCATCATAGAGTGCACGCTGCTCCTGATCGCTCAGCACTGCATAAACTTGTCCTAGGATCTGAGGACACACCAAGTAAGAGGCTGCCCCAGTGTTGTGGAATTCCCTACTACCCCTGGAGGTTTGTCAGAGCTCAAGCATTTTTTGAAGGAAATGCAAGACCTTTCTTTTCGGCCAAGCTTTTGACAGGCAAAGGGGGGGGGGGCACTTCTATGGGATTTGTATGCCCTTTATCTTCTATTTTGAAAGCTACCCTGAACCTCAGGGGAAAGGCAGAGTACAGATTTAAATAAATGTAACAGCCACTCTTCTCCCAGTCACCCTAAGCAATGGACTGAGGGACTGGCTCTGCCAGGGATGCTGGACTGGTGATGGCAAATCCGAATGCAGTGACCGGGGAGTGCAAGGCAGCAGAGATCACACAAGGAACTGGTGGGTGCCCCCTCGGGCCAACAGGGCCCAGCCCCGTATTCCACCCCCTTCAGACTGCCAGGGACCCAGAACCCTTCACTTCCCCCCAGACCCACAAGGAACACCCCTCAGGGCCCGCCAGCGCCGCACCTGGAAACGTCGTGTCGCCTCCTCCTTACCCTCGGCCGGGGCGCGGTCTGGATGGACCCGCAAGGAGATTTTGTGGTAGCCGCGCCGGACCTCGTCCCCCGAAGCCTCGTGCCTTACACCCAGCACCTCATACAGGTCCGAAGCGCCGAAAGCCTCGCGGCAGAGCTCCATTAGCCCCATCCCGCCGCGCCAAGGCCCCACGCACCTACCACAGCAGAACCGCTAGGCGCTCTCGCAGACGAAGTTTGGCGCGCTAGAACGCTCGGGGCTGGCGCTGCTTTACGGCAGAACTTGGAATCGTCACAGTAAATTGCCGATCAGTGCTGCTTTATGGCAGGGCTTTGCGATGCCGCAATTTAGTCCCATCTTTAGCTGCCCAAGGAGACTTTCCCTCTTGTTCCCCATCCCCACATGATCTTCTTCGGGCTGCGGCTCGACCAGCAAGGCCGCTTTAGGGACAGTCGCAGGCAAGTATCTTCCTGTCTCGGTTGCGGCTGGCTAGTGCCTCACCAGCGAGGGACAGGCTCCCGGGACAGCCGAGCAGTTCAACGCCTGGAGGCAAGCAGGGCGGGGCCTCCAGCAGCAACACCCCCTGTCGCACGTGGGTCTTGGCGGAAGCAGCCGAGAACCTGGAGTTTTGGAGCCTTCACTCCGCCCCCTCCGGCAGCAGCTGAGCCAGCACGCTGGTTAGGTTACGGTAACGCTAGGGAAAGAGCTGCAGCAATCTCCGCTTCTAGCTCAGGGATCCCTGGGGCTACACCACGATTGGGAAAATCTCAGGCTTGGAAATGGTGACCAAATGCGGCTCCCAGCTGTTTTTTTATGTGGCCCCTTGTCAGCTCTTGACTGTGCCTCTTACGTCTATTTCCTATCCTCAAACTAGAAGACCGAGCTCAGGATAAAAAGTAGAGGTTCCCCACCCCCGCCTTGCAGCCTTTCATTAGAGAGAGATGGGGGGATTGTGTTGATCCATCTTAATCCCCACTCTGCATGACCTTGCACATATCTAGATAGAACCCCGGGCTTTCCATTAAAAGGAACCTATCTGGATATTAGTTATGATCTTAGTGAAGTTTAGGGTGCTTATGGAGCTCAGAGATTATTTTAAACACAGAAATTAGGACATACTTGAATTACCTGTTTTTAGTAGGCATAGAGGGGGGAAAGAATAGCATAGGCTAGGAACTTACACGTTCTGTATTATGTGCTGTATAGTCAAGGGCAGAATTGGCATGGAGCAATTCTAGTTTGGAGGGGAAATCAGGCTGAAGTTCAGGGTCTTTGCTACCATGGGGTGAGGTGAACTGATCTTGGCAATATACAACGGAAATTCTGATTACCTTCATGCAAAGATTGTTTACATTGCCTCTACTGACAGTCCCCCCTCACCCCTTGTAAACTAGGGCTATTAGCTCTTTGCCCCCAACCCGATTAGTCAAACCCTTCAAAAAGGAGGCAAGTATCTAAAGAGCAAGAGGCCTTACTAACTAACCCCCAAGATGTGCACAGGCGTGGGGGAGGGGGGGTTGAATATGTAACTTTTGCTCCATACAAGGAAACATTCAACAAATAAGATATCAAGTTGCTTTTGGTCCCTAACATTTGGTTGGAATAATTTTTAATGCATATTTCCAGGAGGTACTACTTCCATGGGCTCAACGGGAATTTTGCCGTTAACGCAAGTAGCTGCCCCTGTGAGCAAGACGACCTTTACAATGCCTAGTCTTTCTAAATTATCCAGAATTACCAATTAAATAACCAAATGTAAACTAATTATTAGTTCTCTTGAAAACTAAAATTGCCAATTGGAAAAGTGATGTTTCTTGGATTCAAAATAATGGAGTAAAGCCCAAATGACTATTTTGTACAAAACTTGATAAGTCTTTATTCTGCACAATTTTAGTATGCAAAGTTGTTTGATACAAATACAGAAATGCAGATAGACAACCATAGATGAAAAGAAATTTAATTCAGTAGTTTATTCATAATAACTGATTGAAATTAGTCAATATACACACCTGGAGCTTTATCTCCAGCTACTCTACACATTAATCCAAAAAAAGGGACTACACTTGCACAGTAGATTCCAATTTCAGCTCCTAATTAGTTACAAGATGCAGGTGGTGCTTTTACCAAGCAGAGTTACTTTTATAAAAAGTCTTATAAAAGTTACCACTTTATATGCACTACTGTGAAAACACGTGCTTTTTCCATCATGACTGGTCAGTATTGAAAGTTCTCTGAGCTTGATTGATGCTTTTATCCAGTATGTTACATCTGCATATAAAGTTTCACTTGGCAGTTCAGACATTCATATCCTCCCATTCAAGGAATTTTCCCCATAAGGTCTCTTCCTCCTCCGCCAGAACCAAGTGTTAAAAGTATTTACCAGCTTCATTCTTCTGATTGCTTTGCCTTAGCTTCAAGCGATGAGGATGCTTTGGTTTTGAGAGTTGTCTTTATAGTTTTAACCCTACTTTTTGCAGCCTTTACTGTTTTTTCCCTTTTGAAACCTTTGACTTTTCTGCTTTTAGAACGTATAACATCTTCACGTCCAACTTCAACCATTTGCTCCTCCCATGATTTTATTTCGTTTTCATAACGAATCTTATCATCCTCAGCAAGCTGGAGATATATCTAAGCAGTAATTGAATATGTTATTTACAAGTTTCAGAACAGAGAAAGAACCTTCCAGACACAAGATCCTTTTTTCTTTCTTTTCAGCAACACCAGCAGCTAGGTCCAATCGTTCAGCAGTTAAAAAAAAATGTTAATTTTTTTATTCTGTCCTATTTGTCCATTTTTTATCATGAGTAACCAAAGATGCAACTGTTTCAGTGATACAGAATGCCTGTGGCCTAGTCTAATGAAAAACTGAAGTTGTACAGTTTGAAATATTTCAAGTTAGAAATATTTCTATAGGTAAAGAGCTCATCTAACAGCTGGGGCACTGGACACTGCAGGAAAATTCTACAGAATTCCCCCTTCCCAATGTAATTTCTAAAGCATGCTTTAAATGAAAATCTGCAAACATTACAACATATTTCTGTTTAAAAAGCTAAAAGGGTTCTTTTATTTCCATTTAAGTCTTCTCATTTAAGCTCCTCCCCCTCCTTGAAAACTGACTGGGAACAAAGTGATTAAAACCAATACAGGTGTTTATTCTTTGTGTTCAGGAGTGGATTTGTGTTATGTTCTTGTATCTGTGTTGTTCTAAGCACTACAGTACTATCTAGGTTATTGTCTTTATGCAAGAATTGTTGTATTTGCACACTCAATACTAAGAACCTGAGAACCTGCTTGGACAAGCCCCTAACTCAGAGCCAAATGCTAGCAGCTCCTTTGCTCCTGAGGCTACTCAGAGCTGGCCTGGGAGGAAGAGAGGGATGGAGAGAGAGGAAGGTTTCTATGGATCTACAGAGCAAGGCCTGTTCTTAGTGGACCAGCAGCAGGAGTGAATATTTTTGCCTCAGAAGATGGTAGAACTTTTCTTTTTTAAGAATTAACTGTTTAGCTATCCCTGGCTCAGAAAGGACTTTGCTATGGGCTCTTGTGAGATACATAGTAAATGATGTGCACTGTCTAAGAAACAAGTTCCTGATGTTATTTTTGAGCAAGGTAGACCTGAGCTCACCTAATCCTACAACAAATTTACAAGTGAGACAAATTTAGGCTAAGCCCTGCAAAGTCTGCAATAAACTCAGTAATCCTATAACATCTTTCTATATAATCATAGGTAAATATCTGGCCTTAATTTATATCCACTCTTGTCAAAATTATTTTTGACATTCATAGCTACATGTGTAATAGGAACAATATGATGCTTTGTTCATGTGGAGCAGTTTGTGCCTGCAACCTTAACTCAAGAATAAAAACTAACTAGGGTTGCACATTCCCAATTTCACTTGGCCGCTTAAGACTATTGTACTGTTTGAGACAAAAACAAGTTACAGATAGATCTTATGATATTGCAATGGGTTGGCCGCTAAAGGATTTGTTTGATAGGATTTGTTAATGGGATTCCAGTGGGCAAGGCAGGAGACACAATCTGGACTCTACTAAATTATAAAACTATTTACAATTAAAGTAGGACCTTAAATTTAGGATTAAAGAAAACAGTATGCTAAAGAATATAAGCAATGAATGGAGGATTTTAAACCTAGGACTTTCTACAGTAAGTGGTACTGAACATTAAAAAAGATAGACTTTGTCGGATGGAGCTGAATCCCATTCATTTGCTCGGTGTCCCACTGAAGCTGCAGCGAGACCCTGCTACCTCATACTAACCCTCTTTGCCTCAGATCGGTGGCTTGTCACTATGTCTGCTGAGCTACCACTCCCTTGCTTTTTCCACTGGCGGCTATCCCAGCCAAGCTCCTTCTCTTGCAGGGGTGCTGGATGTGTAGCCTCACACACACCAGCAGCCTTGTTTTCTGACAGTCGTATATCTTGACTGAAACTGGCACACAGTTCTTTCCTGGTCTCAGCCAAGGACACGTCTTCTTGGGTCCAACCTTCCTCTGGTTCTGCTACTTCTGCTACCGGCAGACCTCAACTTAGTTCCCTGCTCCTCTTCCAGTATCCCTTGTCCTGCCATAACTCCATCTGCCCAAGCCAGCACCTGATTTCTCATGGGCTGACCATAGTGTTCTGCCTAGAGAAAGGGAGGGCCAGACCAGAGGTCCTTGGTGCTACTGGCTAGTTTGTTAAACTTCCTTTAAATAGAGATGTTGTGTGCCTTTTCTCAAATATCGGATGCTCGTATTTGACATCCAGTTAGTTCTTCCCTTGCTTAGGTCGATATATGCCTAAGCCTATCTGGACCCAGACCCTCATCCCCAAGGTCAGCGGATACTGGAGGTGCTGGATCTCTGTTCTGTCCACCCAGTGACACTATTCTCCTTGGACTTCCCCCTCTGGCACCACTAGGCACTCAGTCATACGGGGACAATAGCCCCTGAAGGTACCTGGGGTGATTGTGTCCTAGGAAAAACAACCATAAGGTGTAGCAGGTAATCTATGATCCCCTGGCAGCAGAGCACCGCGACCCACTTTCACCAATGTTGGTGCCTGAGCACTTTCTGATTTCCCTTTACTGCACAGGCTGTGGCCGAGGGCTCTCATTCCCAATCTTATCCTCTTTTGGCATCCTACCTTCATGCTTCACATGATTATAATGCACAGTACACTGGACTTTCCTCTATCTGAAATAAAACTACTGCTGATATAGTTTTAAATAAACAGGATACATAATTAGATTTTAACTTTCCTACACTCAAAAATATAAACAGATATTAACCATGTTTAGACATCTCAAAAATCACATTACTTAATGAAGTTTTTCCAACATTTTAAATAATTGATCATTGCTGTGATAAACATAATTAATTTCCGCTTAAAAGGCAATTTGTTTCAAGGATCTATCAATACCTAAAAAATAAAAAGGCATCATTAAAAACTTTTTAAAAGTAGAATGTTAATTCCACTTTAATGTTAATGCAAGTCTACAACTCACAAATCTTTGAGTCAGCAGGTTACGTTTTGTCATTTTACTGGGTGTTGTCACATGGGCAGGGAGGCCAGAAGTGCTCCATGGGGCTGCATGCAGCAGCCACCTGTAGGGACAGCTGAGGGAGCCCTTCAAACAGGCCGGCATACGCGTGGTCCTGGGGCGTGCGAGCAGCTGCCATGCAGCCTCGCTACTCTGCTGTAACCTGGGAAGCCCAACGCATTGAGAGGACCCCGGGTCTTCACTGCAGCAGCAGGATCAGGCCCCTTGGAGGAAGCTGCCTGTCAGCTGTTGGAGCAGCAGTGGGAGAAGGTGTGCGCACGCTCCGGCCACCTGCCCATCAGCTGCTGGAGCAGACCCCAGGGAAGAGGATCAGTCCTGGTGTCCCCAGTTGCACGAGTAGCCGCTCCAGCTGGGGACAACAGGACTAATCCTCCTAACTAGGGTCCCCTCTGCTGCTGCTGCTCCTCCTCCTCCTCCCTGGGGTCTGCTCCAACAGCTGATGGGCGGGTGGCCAGGGTGCACATGCACCCCCGCTACTCCAACAACTAACAGGTTGCTGGTGGCAGCTTCCTCCGGGGGCCCAGTCCTTGGTGGCACCATGGCCTTGTCCATGGTGCTGGTGGACCTGCTGTATGTAGCTGAGGCTGCCGGGGGTCTTGTGCAGGTGAGGCACCCCATGGGAGCCTGTTGGGCTGGGTTAACTAGCATGGTGTGCTCTGCATTTCTAGGATGATGCCATGTGGAACTGCCATGACCCAACCCATGGAAAATATCTGGCAACCACTGTTCAGACAGGCAGGTGGACCTGATGAAAGGGGGGGGGGGCTCCCCCATCTTGTGATTACACCCACTGAATGATACCTGCACCAAAAAAACTGCAGACACATACCTGGTTTTGAGAACTAGGTAGCCTTTTCCATTCATCAAATAAATTCTTCATCTTTGCCTATAAAAGAAGTGAACATATGCTAGCTTTTTTGTAAAAGTAACTTTGGAAAAAAGGCTTCACGATTTAAAAACAACAACAAAAAAACGTTTGTACTGGAGGGCCTGTGAAACTACTTGTCAGAAGATGATGTGAAGGCCAACAGCATTACTAGGTTAAAAAAAAACCCAAGAGACAGGATAAGTTCTTAGAGGATAGATTTATACATGGCTGTTGATAATCAAGTTGGTCAGGGGATGAGACCTCAGACTGCCAGGGCTGGGAGTGAATAGTAGGAAATGGATCACTCCATTATGACTTGTTGGGCACTTTGAAAAACTGAAGTTGTCTATCTGGCAAGTATGCTAGGCTAGATGGACTGTTGGTCTGACCCTGCATGGCATTTCTTCTCACGTTAAAGTTACCAGTGAAGGGAGTCTAAAGCACTTCCAAAGTTATGCGATTTGGCAACTTGACATCTGACTCCAATTGAAACAACACGTTTTAATGCTCAACTATGATTTTAGAATACAAGATTGTAGCCTATCTTGAGTTGTGCACAGTGTACCAATACAAACTAACAGCACCTTTACTCCCCCTGCCAGTTCCATAAAACAAACAGCAAAGTACATATGACAAGTAACTGAAGTTCAATTTTGGTTGTATTTCAAACCTTTTACCCAAGCTGCTTGTAAATTGTATTAGAATTACTTAATGCTCACACATTCACAAGTTTTAGCTAATTGCTACATGGCCCTGGCAAGCTAAATAAATACGCTTATTTCCAAGTTGCTGCAAGTCTCTTGGTTCCAGGGTACACAAAGTGAGACACGGTATAAAAGGGGATACCCAACACCAGAAGACATTAAGAAGGTAACAGTTGGTGAGAAGGGAAATTGGGAATAAATAGGAATAAAGGGGAAGACTGGAAGGGGAAGCAAGAAATAAAGTAAGATGGAAAATGAGTAGAAAGGGGAATGAACACATGACTCAAGGCACAGGAAAGGGAAAAATTTCTGGAGGCAGGCAGTACACAGCAATATAAATAAAATCCAGTTTAGTAAATGTTCAACAGTGATGGACCAAAAAACAACACACACACAAAAACAAAGGGATGGGTTGCTCCTCTAGACCCAACAAGTATCACATTCAAAAGCAAGTTACACCATTATGTAAAGCTAGACTTATACCGTCTCACTTTCAGAGCAGGCAAAAACTTAAATCTATGAATGGATAACTGCGAGAGAAAATACAAACTTCACATCACTCAGTAATCCTGCAGCATAGGGTCGTGTGTGACATTAAATTTAGAGGAGTCCTAGCCACACAGCTGGGAAAATAATAGTGACCACCAGTTCCATGAAAAGAGGGAACCGATTTATCTGGATTCAGTGGTGGTAGAATCCCAGAATGTGTGTAGATCTAATTAAAATCACTTATGCTATTTTCTAGTAAGACAGTGTTGTAGAAATGCCAGGCCCCTTTTTTTGCACACAAGATATATTTTGTAGCTGCCTATATTTCCCCCTTTGTAACCTTGATAAGCCATATTAACTCTGCTGCAAGTGACTGGCAGTCTAACTTTACAAAACAAGGAAGGAAAATTATAAATGCTGGGAATGCAAGGGAAGCTCAGAAATTACTACTCCCCAACCGTCAATCTTTGAATTCTGTAATGCCCAAGTCTCCATACAGTGTCTCAGTTTGGACAATGAAGAAGGGGCTGCACCATGACTTTCAATTCCTACTAGTAGGAACTAAGAGTAAGGAACACAAACTGTAAAGGTAGTTGGACAATTGCAGTTATTTTTAGTACTTAGAACTATTTTTCTGATTGTAGCAAGCATGAAAAGGAAAATTGGGTTCTTACCTTCTGAATTTTCCTTCTGCGGGGATCCTCCTGGCCGGCCAGTCTGTGCAGTAGGGTAGATCCCGCCATCATCCAGCAGAAGGCAGACAAACTAAATTTTGAGGAGCCTATCTGTAGGGATCTAGCCTCTGCTCCCCAGTAGTGTGTAGCCTATTAGCCAATGCCCTATAGAAAAACCTAGCTAAAACATTTTAACTATGACTCAGAGAAAGAGAGTCAAAACCTAGAAAAAATCCCAAGATAAACTAGCCAATATAACCACTCCAGAGTTGCCTCACTCCGGGTGGGGACTGGCCAGCCAGGTGGATCCCCGCAGAAGGAAAATTCAGAAGATAAGAACCCAATTTTCCTTTTTCCCAGGGATCCTCCTGGCCGTCCGGTCTGTACAGTAGGGACGTACCAAAGCAGTACCCCATCGTACCTATTGGGAGAGAGAGTGAGGATAAGATTATTCCAAAGGCCCTTACAAGGAGTCCCGGGGCTCCTCGATGACTGCCTGTAACACTGTCCTTCCGAATGCTGCAGACTCTTGTAGTGGAATTTTGTAGTGCTTCATAAAAGTGTGTATGGATGACCATGCCGCAGCTCAACACATCTCACCATACGAGGCTGCATTCTTGAAAGCCTGAGAGGTAGCAGTCCCTCTGACTGAGTGGGCAAACACCCTGGCTGGTGGGTGTTTGTCCTCTGCCTTGTAGACCTCTGCAATGCATCACGTCATCCACTTTGCAATGAGCGCTTTAGATGCCTTTTTGCCTCTCCTCTGGGGATTGTAAGCTACAAAGAGGGAAGAGGACTTCCTAAAACCCCTTGTTCTGTCCAAATAGATCTTTAGTGCCCTCTTAACATCTAGAGTGTGCCATTGTTTCTCCAACGGATGTGATGGACTGGGTCAAAAGGACGGTAAATGTATTTCCTGTTCCCTATGAAACTTAGTGTTCATCTTAGGTAAGTATTAAAAGTCTAATCTGAGGGTGACTGAATCTTTAAAAAAAGACGCAGAAATTCAGTTCTATAGATAAGGACTCCAGCTCTGAAACTCTCCTGGCTGAAGTTATTCCTACAAGGAAGGTCATTTTCAAAGATAGATAATACAGAGATGCGTCCATAAGAGGCTCAAAGGGAACCCTGCCTTGAGCAGAATTGCCAGGCTCCAGGAAGGGAAACGGTGGATCACAGGTGGAGCTAGAATTCTAGCGGCTCTTAAGAACCTACTGATGTAGGAATGCTTAGCTGCACTGTTTCCCCTAACTGTATCTAGCACACTGCCAATTGCTGCTACCTGCCTCTTTAGGGTGCTTGGTTTTAACCCTTTATCCAATCCCTCTTGTAGGAATTCTAAAATTTCCCTCACGGAGGCCCTGACTGGAGTGACTGTTTTGGATTCACACCACCTAGCAAAGGTGGCCCAAGTACTCTGGTAAATCCTTCTAGTAGCTGCACATCTCGACTGAAGAATGGTGTTCAGTACTTTGTTGGAATATCCCTGTTTTCCTAGCTCTCTCTGCTCAATCTTCATGCCGTTAGTTTGAGTCGGGGTTGCTGTGCAAAACTGGTCCCTGAGACAGGATATCGGGTCTGTTCGGTAGCCTGAGTGGGGATTCCAGGCTGAGGCTGTGTAAGTCCGCGAACCACGGTCTCCGGGGCCAAAAGGGAGTGATCAGTATGACCGACGCTCGTTCCGACTTGATCTTTGTCAGCAGCCTCTGAATGAGTGGTAGCGGTAGAAAGGCATAAAGAAGTGCTCGGGGCCACGGGCTATTTAGAGCATCGAACCCTATGGCTTCTGGGCATGGGTACCTGGAGAAGAATCGCTGTCTTTCCATTGTTTGCTGACGCGAATAGGTCTATTGTTGGTTTCCCCCATCTTTGTATAATGTCCTGGAAGACTGCGTCGTGCAGAGCCCACTCAGTTTGGTCCAGCACCCTCCTGCTGAGCCAATCGGCCTGAGTGTTCTCTATCCCTCTGATGTGGATAGTTCGTATGGACTGGAGATTCATCTCTGCCCAACTGATAAGAGTTGTTGCCAGTTGGTGCAGTTTCCGATCTGGAGCCTCCCTGATGGTTTATGTAGGCCTTTGCCACTGTATTGTCTGTGTAAACCATCACGTTTTTTCCTTGGAGTGCCAGGGTGAGATCTTTTAGTGCGAGATATGGCCCTGAGTTCTAACCAATTGATGTGGTGTTTGAGTTCCCACGGTTTCCATTGCCCTTGCGCTGTGAGTGATCGGGAGTGCGCCCCCCAACCCAGTAAACTTGCATCCGTCGTCAGGGTTGTCCTTACTGGATCTGAGATTGGTACTCCCTCCCGAAATCTGGATGGCTGAGTCCACCACTGGAAAGATTCCTTGACTAGGTCCGGAACTTGTATCCATGGATTCCCACCCTGAGTCAGTGTGTCTTGCCAGGGTCATAGGAAACGCTGGAGCATCCGGGAGTGGAACTGGGTCTATTGAATTATTTCCAAACAAGAGATCATGGCCCCCAGCAAGCTCGTCAAGGTTTGAGGCGTGTCTTTCTCGCCGAAGTTATTTTCTGTATTAACGAGTTGAGGTGTTGCATCCTATGACTTGCCAGAAACAGTTTTCTTTGGTGTCCAGAACCACCCCCAAGTGTTCCAGCACCTGGGTTGGCTCGAGATGACTCTTTTTGAAATTGATTAGAAACCCGTACTCTTGGAGGTTCTCTATTGTTCTGCGAGTGACCTGCCGTGCCTGATCCAGGGATGACGACCTGATGAGAATGTTGTCCAAATACGGGTGGGGTTTTATGCCTTGAGTCCTCAGGTTTGCAATTAATGTGATAAGAACCTTGGTGAAGGTTCTGGGAGACGTTGTCAGCCCGAACGGAAGGGCTGCATATTGCCAGCGTCTCTGGTTGTAGTAGAACCTGAGCCATTGTCTGTGTGTTGTCATCACTGGGATATGGAGGTAAGCCTCCTTCAGGTCTATCGATGTTAGCCACTCGTCCTTAGAGATTGCCAGTCGGATAGATTGCAGCGTCTCCACTTTGAATCGCTGGACCCTGACAACTCGGTTTAATAGCTTGAGGTCCAGGACGGCCCTCCATTCCCCCGATTTCTCTGATACCAGGAATAAGACGGAGTATAGGCCCCTGCCCTGTTCGGGTACTGGCTCTATGGCACTGATTTTGTGTAGTCTGGCTATTTCTGCGTTCATTGCGTTGCGTTTTACCCGGACTTTTGACACCTGAGAGACGGAGAAGAAGCGATGGAGTGATTTGAGGAATTCTATAGCATATCCTCTTCTGATGGTACGTATCACCCATGCGTCTGTGGTTGCCTCCTGCCATTTTGACGCAAAAAAATGAAGCCTGCCCCCTAGTCGCGCCTGGGCAGACCCGTCTCCGTCCTCTGAGTCATGCTTCTGATTTGGGATGGGATGTTCCTGGTCTCTGCTTTGACTTCCCATCGAAGTTCTTGTTCTTTTGCCATCTTGGCTTGTATCGTTGTCGGTTCCCTCTGTGGGGAAAGAAAGGTCTTCTGGATGCTGAAGGGTTATATGTCGTCATGGGGGGATGAAAATTGCATCCCTGTCCCCCCACCGATTGCAGGGTGTATTTCTTCATCTTGTTGGATGTATCTGCCAATACTATGTCCAGACAGATTCCAAATAGATTTCTTCCCTGGTAGGAGGCGCCAATGAGGGTGTTTTTGAACGTGTTGTCCCCCTTCCAGGATCTCAGCCACAGTCTGCGGCGGGCTGCCACATTGGAGGCTGCTGCCCTCGATGCCTATCACAGCATGTCCGTTGAGTCCGCCATAAAGGCGTATGCTAGTTGGATCCGGGTTGAGAGTACTCTCGTTATTTTTGGGGATACCCATGGATCACCTGTTGTTGTGATCCATGACATCAGGGTCCTTGAAAAATATGAGGTCATTGTGGCCATCTTTATTACGGTAGCTATCTCTTTGAAATTTCTCTGGAGGTTGATTTCAATCCCCCTATCAGTCTGATCCCGGGGGAAGCATTCGCCCTCCGTGGGAAACACTGCCTTTCTGGCCAATGATGCTGCCGTTGCGTCGACCTTTGGGGCCGCTAGGAACATGCTCTTGGATTTGGACAAGGAGTAAAGGCTCAATTGGGCTTTGGACAGCCTGGAAGCCTTATTGGGCTGTCTCCATTCCCTCTTTATGATTCTCTCATATGCCTTATCGAGAACCATGTCCCTGTCTCTCTCTCTGGCCCTTGGGAGGCATTCCCTCTCCTCATCCGAGGATGCTGAGGAGGCCTCCTTTTCCCTTTCAGGTGCAGGGCCTTGACAACTAGGTCATATATTTTTTCCCTATATTTATACGGGAATTGCCTATCTGGGTCAGAGGAGAGCTCCAGCTCCTGTTCCTCTGGTTCTCCCTCCTTCGACAGGGCCCCTTCACTGTCTAGATCAGAAACTTGCTCCTCCAATTTCCCCTCTTCCTCACTGGAGTCCTCCCGTAGTCTTTTTTCCTTCCTTCCCTTTTTTCTTGGGGCAATCTCCCCCTCTGATGACCCTTCTGATGTGATGTCCTCCCCTGATGCTGAGGCTTCTGGGGAGTCCAGCTGGCTCATAGCCCCCTGGTCTTTCCTGGGATGCTTACTCTTGCCAGACCCCTTAGATCTCCCTTTAAATTTTTTGGGTTCCCTGACTGGGAAAGGGGATCTCTCTCTTTTAAAGTTCATTTAAAATCTGGAGTAGGACCTCCATGTGTGGGTTCTGCTCTTGTGGAGGGGGACTCACGGTTCTTGTAGCGCTGCCTGATCAGAGGACGCTGCTGCCGCCGCTGCTCTTCGTGTGGTAGCCATCCCTCTGGTTTGGCGCCAAGGGAGATGGAAAAAGGGGCTCAACTGTCCTGCTCTGCGGTTGGAGGGGCTCCGTTAAGGTGATGGACGAGGTAGCCCCCCCCCGAAGGGAGGGAGGAGAGGGTGAGGCGGGTGGACAAGACCAACCTCAGAGCGGGCTGACGCCTAGCCGGGGGATCCGCGGCTCTGCTCTGTCCTGCGTAAGTCCCTCTGCCCGGGGTAAGTTAGACTTAAGGACAAAAGGCCCCGTTCGCCGCTCTCGCTGTGCTGCTGTGTAGTGCGGTCAGAGTGGGGGCTGCGAGGACTTCGGCTTCAGCCGTGGATTTTGGAGCCGAGAAGCTGCCAGTGGCTCCCGGGTCCTAGTGCCCCTTTCTTTTTTCCTTTTCCCCGTGGAGGTTTTGGTGCTCCACCAGGGCCCCCCCCCCACTGTTTTCCCACCTCTCCGACCCCTGCGCCTATGGGGGGGTTCCTGCTCGACACGCAACACCCCCCGTGCCAATGGGGAAGGGGGTAGACCTACTGATGCCTCAGAAAGGGTATCCCTCCAGAAGGGAGGTCTTGGAGGGGGTTCCTGCCCATTCCTCGGCTCCCCGCTCCTATCGAGAATGGGGGGGGGAATCAGCAGTGCTCCTGACCCCTCAGACAGGGGCGACCTGGGTGGTTCTCCTGCCCCTTCCTCGGCCCCCCCGCGCCTATGGGGAAGAGGGAGGGGGTCTGATCCAGCTCCCGACCCCTCAGAGAGGGGGGTGAACAGGGAGAATTGTTCTCCCCCTGGTACCTGGCGATATGCCTGCTTCCTAGCTGCTCTGAGGCAGACAAAACACTGGGGAGCAGAGGCTAGATCCCTATAGATAGGCTCCTCAAAATTTAGTTTGTCTGCCTCCTGCTGGAAGATGATGGCATCTACCCTACTGTACAGACTGGACGGCCAGGAGGATCCCCGGGAGTGTAGCGGTTACATACAAAAATCTACTACAAGCCAATCTTGTCTTGCTTACCTGAACTGAGATTCCTTTAGCCTCTTGAAAATGTTCCGACATAAAAATATTGAAGCCACTGCGAGGTCTTTTAGGCTTTCCAAGCCTTGTTAATTCCTAAAAAAAAAAAAAAACAACCTTTAAGAAGAGGCAGCAATTAAGCAATTGCTGCTTCATGGAAGATTTGAAGTATTTCTTTAAAATATTTCTAGCCTTGCACTGCAACTGTGCTCTTTGACTAACAATCTCTGACACAGAACAGAATAATATGTTTCAGTCCCTTGAAAAGGGAAGGACATTTGAAATACTAACCCTCTTTTTTCTTATTGCTTTTTGTTTTGAACGTTTTAGCCTCTTTTCTTCTTTCAAGGTTGTTTGTTGTTCAAGAGTTAATCGGGCTTTGTATTTGGCTAGCTCTTCTAGGAAGACTTGCCTATCAGCCTTTGCAGCAGCTTCGTATGTCTGAAAATACAAATAACATGAAAGTAACAGGCTATTTCAATTGAACACTACATTAAAAATATTCCAGATGTCAAATGGCCTTCTGAACCCATGCTATAGTCAAGTACAAATGTTGTATGTACAGCAGAACTCTGTGTCCAGCAGATTACACTGGACACATAAAATGTACCTTGTCCACTCTGGCATCATGTAACTGCTTGAAGGAACAAAGGGTTTCATATAAATCCCTACATTCCACGTGTTCTAACCTTATATTCTTACTCTGACACTCTTTGCCTATGGGCCATGCTGTCTTACAGATGAAATCAGTTTATGCACAGTGTGTGTTGAGTCTGCACAAACTGGACTTTCCTTTAGCTATGATCCCCTCCAGATTCATAGCAACGATGGAAGATGTTGGCAGCTGTAAACCCACAAAGGATAAACATTTCCTCAACCATTTTCAGGACTGAAGCAGTAGTGTAAAGAATATATTTTAGACCAGCTGAAGAAACTACAGGGGAAGCCTATGGGACAGAGGTTTCTGGTTCATTTACCTCAAAATCATTTACCTTACATTTCCATTGTAGATTTCTGAATCAGTTTCAAACAGAAGTTTAATGGTCTCAGAAAGTGTCTGTAAAACATAGGGAGAATGGATACCCCTATGCGAATCACTGGGTACAGCCACATGAAACTCGATGGGCCCAATCCCCTGCCTGCCACAGGAAAGGCAAATGCAGATGCCAAACTTTGGGCTGATGGGAAGAGCTGGCCACATAACCTGCCCCCACCTCCCCTGCAGCCATCACCAGTCCCTCCACACCCTGGAGCGAGCTGAGGAGCTAGTCAAACAAGGCTGAAACCCCCTGGAATTAGCCAAACATAAAAAAACAAACAGTGGGGACACTTATAACAAGTATATTACAATACCATCTCAAAACCAAATGTTTTATGTGCATCTGCACCGCAAAAAAGTCTTTGATTGGACTTTTTTCATTTATGTATATTGGAAAAATCAAAGTATTTTTTGTGGTGCAAACACACAAAACATTTTGTTTTTGAAATGGTATTGTAATATATTTATGTTATGATATGTGTCCCCCCCCTCCATTATTATTTTGTTTGTGTTGCAAGATTGGGCCGGCTCCTGCTAGGCAGATGTTGAGGGTGGGGGGGGGGACAGAGCATGTGTGCTCCTCCCACCCATCTAACAGCTGATCACTGGGGGGGCGCTAGAGGGGGGAGGGGGATCTGGGAGGAGTGCACACACTCTTCTGAGCTTCCTAACAGCTGATCACTGGGGGGGCGCTAGAAGAAGCACATGTGCTCTTCCGAGGCCCCCCTTCCCTGCAATCAACTGTTAGGCGGGTGGGAGGAGTGCACTTACTCAGGCCCGATCCTCAGACCCCGCCTCACGGCAGGGCTGCGCAGGCCTGGTCACGCAGGACATGGCTCCTTAACCCACTTGGACAGCATTATCCCACTTTGGGCAATGCTAACACGCCATGCATCCCCATCCTTTTTCAGAAGATGCATGTTAGCTGGCTGCCCGCCCTGTCCGAGGATGGGGTGAACATCTGGCGGTCACTGGCCATACGAGCTACTGCATTGCAAGTTAATGTTGCCCAAAGTGGGATAACATCTTGTGTGGCTTCACCCACTATCCCAACGTTTTGCCAGCATTTTGCATTAGATGAGCCTTTGGAACTTACCTAAGTCCACAAAGCAGCACATGAGACAGACTCCAAAGCTAGTGTTGTGTTGAGAATGTTAACCTGAAGGATAGCAATCTCAGCATAGGAGGTGCTTGAACTATGTGAGTACTACATAGAACAATGCAAGGCAGGAGAAGCTTCTTGAAGTCAGTTTTATAGGCTCAGAGGACCAGCTGCAACATTATTAAGCCAAATAATCACAACCATCAGGCCCCAAAACGTAGCAAGGCTGTTGAGGCCAGAGAAGAAATTCCAGATATGAAGTACCCTCCAAGAAAATGGCTTGACAGCAGTTCCCATTTTCCTACCCAGAACTTTAAAAAGGCACTGCAAGTTCTGTGACATCACAGCGAGAATCCATATAAATCTTTGTAACTAAAATCAATATTTTCAGTACTGTCTAGAAACTGGACCAGTTAGTGATTATTGCATACATCACTTTTCTTTTCTGGTGTGAAACCCTGCTTAGCTAACAGTCACAATTAACTTCAACTTATGGACCACTGTGACAGGGCCACTCCCTTATATTCCTGTCAGAGCCAATAGGATTTCTGTTAGAGCTAAGATTGTAAGTAGAGTTGTTGGTTAAATTTAAGTGTGCTATTAACTGCCAACACACCAGGGAGCTATCCCAGCCAACTGGGGCAGCGCATCATCATTTTACCCCACTATCCCACAGTGTCCGCCACTGGCCGTCAGCCAGCCCACCAGGCGCAGGCATGCGGATGCACGTTTGTCTCTTTCAGGTCTCCTGGTGAACATTTATCTACGCTCCAACATCGGGTATCCTTACCTTCAGTCCCGGTGATCTAGCCTGTAACCTTCAGTCATTAAAGATTTTGAAACCTTCACAACTTAATTCTACACCTACCCCTTCTACACCTATCCCCCTCTGATTGATCCCTACTGTGCCAACCCTATTGCTAACTCCTCCAACTTGGCTGTGGTCAGAACAGACTATTGTGGCAACAGCTGTACAGCATCTGCAACAGAAGCAACCACTGTTCTCTGCTTCACCTATGGGCTGTTAGGTGGACATAATTTTGGCCTCCGGTCTTGACCTTGTAACCTTCAGACACTAAAGGGTTTGACAATCCTTCATTTAAGACCCTTTATGCCTTAAAATACAAAAGTCTTAGGCTGGACCAACTGATCAACCAGACAAACATCAGAATTTTATATAGATAGATGATCGATATATATGTAATATGGAGAAGTTGGGCACTGTTCACTGGAAGTATAAGACATTGGGGAGTACTAACCCTTTAAGCCTGGCTGCCTTGCAGTAGCCACACCCATGGATATATAATAATAATCTTTTATTTTTATAGCCACAGGCTTTTACAATAAAACCATGAACACAAATCCAGAAAACCGGGGAAATTTTACAACTAAAATTCAGAAACAACCCCATTGTACGAGGTCAATATACAACAACCAATACAAATCACCAAAGATTTGAGGATCCAGACTACTCACACCCCCAGCCACTACTCTTAGAGGTCCGACCCAGGATTTACATTTCCCAGAGCCTGCGCTGAGCAAATAGAACAATAGGGGCAACAAGGCACAGATAATGCATCCAATCTCCATAATTAGGAGAGAAGTTACTCATCATTATTCACTAAGTCCTGGGTACAGCAGGATCCTCATTTCCCCAAAGTAGATGCCCTTAATATCATCACTGCACATGCGAAGTCCGCCACTGCTCTTGTTTGTGGTGAATGCTGTGGGCCCAGCAGCTTTTTCATAAGCCTGGGCCTAAAGCCCCGTTGCAGACCCCAAAGGGGATCTTCCAGATATTTTAGCCGTGGGCCAGACAAAGTGACAGTCCAATAGGAGATGTGCCACTGTGTCTGCTTCCCCAGATTTGCAAAGTTGGTAAACCCTCTGGTCGTGGGGAATACCCTTATATCTCCCCTCGACCACGGCTGAGGGGAAAGTGTTCGTACGGAGTCCGGTGAAAGCTACCCTCCTTGGATAATCCTGCCAAATAAAGAGTTAAGTGTGATCTGAAGCCTGTTGATCAGCAATTACTATCTCCGGGGCCACTTTCTGTAGGGTAAGGGAAACTTGCTCAGTCTGAAGGAGCTGATCCCTGAGACGCTGAGCCACCAATCTCTTAAAGATCTTCACACCCATCCTTTGGGGATCCTCCAGGGAAAATCCCAATAATTGAATTTGTAGGCTAACCTGGGCCAGCCATGGATTCAGCAATCCTGCTTCTCGGGCCAAAGCCAGAACAGAGGCCCCATGTGCAGAGGTTAACATTAGTTTAGCCCAATAATTGATGGTCTGCTGCAGTGCCATTATTTTGACTGTTATAGAGTTGGTCTCCAGTCTGGCAATCACCTGAGGCAGGCCTTGAGGGACCCCCAAAACTGAGGTCAGGAAAGAATTCTGCAAGCTCTCCAGATTGTCTAGCTGTTCCAAGCACCATACAGGTGTTGCGTAAAGAGCCTGAGCCAATACCTTGGCTCGAAAAAGGGTCAATGCGGGGGCGATCTGTTTCCCTCCTTGATGGAAGTAAAAGCTCCTAATAGCAGCTTGGGATTTCCTAGCCCTGGTTTTAACCAGAGCCAGTTGTAACCTCCAGTTGGCTGTAGCGGAGGAGGTAACCCCCAAATATTTGAAGCTTTGGACCTGTTCAATTTCTTGAGTCCCCATAGCCCAAGTTTGCCTGACCTTCCTTCCTCTACGCCCCACTACCAAAACTTTGGATTTGGCACAGTTTATAACCAAACCCTCCTTGGTGCAGTACTCAGCAAAGAGGGATAATTGCCTCTTTAAACTGATCTCCGTTTGAGACAGAAGTACAGAGTCATCTGCATACAACAGGATCAGGGTCAGTCTATGCACTACTAGGGGGGCAAAAGTGTCCCTCGCTTTCAGATGTTGAACCACATCGTCCAAATAAGAGGTTAAAGAGGACAGGGGCAAGTAAGCACCCCTGCCTCACTCCCCTATCTACCGCAATCGCTGCAGACAGTAGACCCTTAGACCTGATATGGAGAGAGTTTCCAGAGTGTAATCTGATAATCAGGTATAGAAGTCTAAGATCAATAGTGGAAGCTCTTAGTTTTATCAACAGCCGCTCTCTGCTAATGGAGTCGAAAGCTTTTTCAAGATCCATAAATCCTAAATATAGCTTGCGCCTATGGGTGGTATACTTTGTAACCAAAGCAGAGAGAAGAAGAATCTAAAGTAGCCTTCCCCTCACGGAACCCGGTCTGCTCAGGCGAGATTAGGTCAGACTGTTCAGTCCAAGTTCTCAGTTTATCTAACAGCAGCCGAGTATAGAGTTTCCCTATCACGCTGAGCAGGCTAATCGGGCGGTAGTTTGTAGGACATTAGGGATCTCCCTTTTTAAATATGGGCACCAGGGTACTTTTAAGCCAGGAGGTGGGGATTACCCCAGATCTATTAATTTTGGTAAAGAGTGGGGCCAAAATAGCCGCCCACCAGTCTGGGAAGGCCTTGAGCAATTCAGGAGTAATCCCATCAGGGCCTGGGGCCTTCCCTGGCTTAAGACCCCAGATAAGGGATTTGACTTCTTCCTGGGTAAATGGCACCCAGTGCTCTAAACTGTCCTAGGCATGCACATAGACCCCACTCCCAGTGATAAACCTGGAGGTATAAAGAGAACCATAGAATACTTCCCAGATCTGAATTGACGGAAAGGACGTGCGAAAGGGGCCCCCCTCCTTACCAAAAGAGCAAATTAGAGCCCAGAATTTAACGTGATTGTTTCTCACTGCCACTGCGTTCTATAATGAGCTTCTTTCTTACCCCTCAGCAACTGTCTAAAATATGTCCTTTGGGCAGCCAACGTACTACGTAAGGGCCCGAAGGATGGGCCCTTAATTTCTTAACCAGGCCCGAGTTTAGTTCTTTGCTCTGTGCATTCCTTGTCCAGCCAGGGAGGGGGTTTCCCCACATTCCTATGCTCATCTTCCACAGGAACATAATGGAAAACAAGGGGTCTAGCAAATGCAGTAGGGCATCGTACCCAGTTGAATCAGAAGGGCTCTGCAGAATCCCCACCGGGCAGAAGGTTTTGCCACCCTGTGGTTTGATGAGTTCATCAAAAGCCTCCTTGACCTCCTTAGACCATCTCCGATTTACCTTGACCCTGGCTTTATTGGGTTCGCCAGATATCTCTGGGTTAACCAAGTCATTATTCCTCCTCTCTCTAGGCCACTCCAGCTCAAATAAAACTGGCAGGTTTCAGTTCTTATAACAACCTCCATTCTGGCAATGTAGTTGAACCCTGCACGGGGGGATAAGAGGTAATCAATAACGCTGGATCCATATATTCCGTGGAAGGTAAAGTTTCCCTCGATGTCTCCGTTAATCCTACCTTTCACCACCTCTAGTTCAAGGTTTTCTAAAAGTAACTCCAGGTCTGCCTTCAAGGGGTTCACACCTGTATCTCGTGACGATCGAGGTAATTCAGTGAACTCGTACCCTGTCTCGTCAAGATTTACCTCCTCCTGGCTAGCATCCCCCAACCTAGCATTAAAGTCACCCGCTACATATAGTATTGCCTTGGGGAATTTCGACTTAGCTCTAGCAATCAGTTTAGTCATTTCTGTCCAGATCTCTGGATTATAATAATTAGAGCATGACAGAGGGACATAAACATTTGCTAATCCCTCCCCCCGGTAACAGACAATAATATAGTGCAAAGTAGGACCTATATGAGCATACAGCCTTTATTGAAGTATTTGTATCCTCTGCGACCAGCAGAGCAAGCCCCCGCTAGGTCGCCCACCTACCAATGAAAGAGTGGCACCCAAAGTAAATACCTTACAGCCACTTAAAAAGAGCTCATTAGAGTCTTCGGGCAGCCAAGTCTCCTGTAGCAAAATAAGATCATATTGACGCAGGAACAACAAAAACACGAAATCCAAACAGCGGGCTTTCTAGCCTGCTGTATTCCAGGAAAGGATTGACAGATGGTAACAAGTTTCGCTGACTAGTCATGCCTCTTCCTGGGAGATTCGAGTTGGTAACAGATCCTTATTCGGGCTAGAATTTGCTAAAGGAGGCCCCACCAGGGTGGTTGCTTTATCCGAGATAACCTGGGACTCAGCGTTCCCTCTACATGGGAAGCAAAGAGCTTCCCGTAAATGACTGCCATCTCCCTCTGTCGGGGGTAGTATCGCTCCATGGGCCCCCTGTACTATCCCCCAGGATTCACCTTGGTCAGACATATTTCCTTGCCCTCGTGGTCTTAACCTATCTTGGCCCAGGTTCCCCCCTACACAACCGAAAGAAATAGAAGAGGCAGGCCTGACTGTACCAATCTCCCTTTCCATGGAGTCATTCAAAGCCTTATCATCCTGAGGTGTTTTAGAGGCCAAAAACCTAGTGCCACCCCTGGTTCCCCTACAGCCACTACCCCTCCCCCCCCGCTTCTTAACTTAGATCTAACATCAGCAGTCCCAAGAGACATCAGCTGGCTCCAAACTGCCTCTAGTCTCTCCATCAGTTTAGTCGGGGTGACCCCAGAAGGGGGAAACTGTGGAGTCCTCTGACTTCGTGAGGCATATATTTCTTTGGTAGACTTTCGTTCTCCAACCACCTCCACTTCCATAGCATATGCCTCATGAAATACATTACTTGCCTCTCCTGATGTCCCAACTTGTGTTGTCTGTAGTGTCTGAAATCTCCCGCCCCTTACCCCTTTGTTTCCTGAAGTAGCAGATATCATCTGCTGTTGGTTTGATTCCCTTGGGTCCCTCCCTCTAACATTAGGACCTACCCCAGGGGCGCTGTTACTAAGTCCAGGGGCAGGCTGGAAAACCTGGGAAACAAAGACATCTTTACTACTTAGAAAGTCCAGATTAACTAAAATTTCCCATACTAAAGATGTAGACAGAAATTTTATTAATAAAGTCTGTCTATCACTTGATGGGGGTAGATGGTCTACTGAGGCAATATCATGTCTCGTTATTTTACATCTTAGGATCACTCTAAGATGTTCCGCCACATCCAAGGGCGAAGCCCAGAGAGGCTTAGGCCACCTCCCCCCAGGGTACACAGTAAACATCAATACATTAGGGAGAGCCTTAAGAGTCACACCACCCTCCACCACAGCCACAGATGATAACATACGGTTACATTGACCCTCAAAGTTAGTCTTTTTTGGAGTTAGCACATACGACTGTAACCGTCCAGAAGCCATATCTCCCTGCTGGGGGACTGGAAAATGATTCCCAGCGACCGGACAGGACACTGGTAACCGTTCCTTAATGAAGTTCATATCTGTTTGCAGCTATGTAATCCGAGTCAGGGCAAAATCCAGCGTGTCAGCGGACAGCAATAAGTGGTCAGTAAGAAAAGCTACCATCTTCTCACCTTACCAAGAATCTGGAGTGCCCAGCATTGAACCCCGAGAGTGTGAAGATTCAGGTAAGGGGTTACTAGCGGGGACTCCGTGCCTCACTGAAGGCCGTGGGCCCTCCTGTGTGCTTACCCCCAAAACTAGAGACTCCATAGTTGAACAGGAGCGGTCTGTAATCAGGACCTGGGGCTGCAAGGGCAAAGTTGTCCCCGAAGCTACCGGATGTCTTGGAAAATAAGCCTCAAGTTTACATTGCTTAGCTATTTTCCCTCTCGCTGAGATGACCTCTGGAGAGTCCCCTCTCCCGCTTAGATGAGGCCATAGTCTCCCACCAACCTAAATAAGGCCCAAACTAAGGGGAAATGATCAATACCTAGCCCACACGCACCAATGCTTGCACTTAATGCAAGCTGTTGGTGATTGGGAGTGCAACTAAGCAATTTTTAAATGGAGCGGGAGAACTTAATTCTTCTTAATACCTCTTGAACTGGAGCCCGCAAAACCCAGCCAGCTCTACGCCCTTAAGGGGTCAAGCAAGGCAAGCATAAGTGGTGAAACATCAACATCTAACAGAAGAACCCCAGCACAGAAGCTACCACCCCTGTGGCTCCTATAGGCCCAAAAGGGTCGCCCTTTGGCCGCAGCCCTTCGGCTCGCGGCTGCCAGCTGGCGGCCTGTACAGGTGCCAGCTTTTTATTATTCCCCAGTCAGCATCCAATAAGGGGGGGGGGGGTGAGCAGCCTCCAAGTCAACACAGACCCCTCGCACACACCTTCTTCTCTCTTTCCCCTAGGTGGCTGACACAGTCCCGGAGTAACAGGAATCAGCGGGCAGCAACGAAGACGGCGTCGGCAGAGGCTCAGCTGTCTGTGAGTATCACTCATGGATATAAAAGCCTAAACTTCAGGTTAGAGAGCCAGTCTACAGCTAGTTGATGTGGGAGACAGATGGCTTGGAACTCCTCTGGGAGCTCTCAGTGATTCTGGAGAGGATGGATCCTCGTGCTAACACTGGAAGCCTACCTGTGCTGTTGCTAGGAAGCAGAGGGAGGAAGGCAGTCGGAATTCAACTATACAGGGTACTGCATGGACTCTAACTCTTTTAGGAAGAGGAACACGTACTAAAGCCTGGGACTAAAATAAAGGGACCAGAGCACTCTGCTATTGTAGCCTTGAGTGTTTCATTGAAACGAGGCTCACCACTATTTTAAACTGTCGGCCACCCTATCACAATCTTATAAAGATGTAGAATGTTACAATAGCATAGTCACAAAGTGACAAAGGCTTGGATAACTACAACGAAGTCTATTTGAGAAGAAAGTTTCACTAGGCACAACCAGAAAAGTGCTTTTGGCTACAGAACATCTGAGAGCCATCTAAATCGCTAGATTGTGACCTTGTCACAATGTTGCAATTTTTTCATCAAAGGCTACTACTACATCTACTTCTACTCAGTTTTTTTTCTTAATTTAAAATATTTTCCATTGAATGTGTTTCTGAAAACATAAGTCCAGCTACAGGAAAGATGTGCATTGACGACTCCTTGCAAGTGTGAAGCCGCCAACGTGAGTCTTTCCCAATATACAACTGTTATGTTTCGTTAAGCGCACCACTATATTTCGGTTTCTGTGGCCAACCAAGGGACTAGAGAGTAGGAGTGGAGAAAGTTCCCAAGCCCAAGAGCTGCATACCAAAATGTTCATATGGCCCAGAGCCACAAAACACATGCGCCCCTCTGAAGACTCTCCCAGATTGAGCCTATCTTGCTATGTGATTGGAAAGTGGAGCCAGTAAACAGTTATAACTCAGCTGTTGAAACTTAGATGCAATGAACAGAGTCACAGGACCATAAAGAAAGCACAGGGCCTGGTCAAGAGCTATACTTGAACTGCCCAAGAGCCATACGTGGCTCCTGAGCCTACCTCTGCTGTAGAAACATGGATTTTTGGGATGGGATGTTGCAGACCCATTCTAGTTCCTTCTGGTTTCCATGGGAGCCTTGGAATGTCCCTGGATAATTTATTCTACGACATTTCAAAATTCTAACACAAAAGCCAGCTATCACACTCTTCTTCTGATGCTGCAGAACCTCTTAAGCATTACAGTCAGACACAGTTTAACTCAAGACAAGAAAAAAAACATGTGGAGCAGAAGTGTATCTTTGATCAATGGCACTCATATGAGACAGACTGATGAATCTGCTCTGCAGCAATTGATTCCCTCTGACCTGCTGAAACAGGCCCTTCAGAACAACATGCCTCATAAAATATATGTGAGCCTGCACAGGATGTGATCAATTAAACTCCCTCCTACATCACTGAGAGGCTTTAGGGCATATACATATTGTTGCTGTCAAACACCCAAGCAAAAAATATCTGCCTGGTTATGGGATTCTCATTATATCAACTTCATGGTATCTGGGAGTATCTGAGACGCCAAGATTGTTGCTGCTATGCAGATTATATAGGGTTTTGTTATGAAGCACTCCAAGCACCATTTGGCAAGGGGGAACATTACAGAAATAAATTATTATTTATGAAGCAGTGTCAGAAAAAATATATAAAAGGTATTTCAGTAAAGCTTATCTTATTACAGCAGAATGACACAAAATAAAGTATCAAAATCAACATAAATAATGGTATTTCTCTCTATCCTGTTAAATGTGATGGGTGAATTTTAAGGACCGAGGACATTGCTTCCTCCAACACAGTCCCACTGAAATAAATTAGGCTACTGCAGAGCAAGTGTTGCAGCCTGAAGAATTTTTAGTTGCTTACTGATGTCATTACCAAAGACAGTCTTGAAAGGGCTTTTTACAGTGATAACTTAATACAATCAGGCTGGGGCTCAGTACTGACCAAAGAGTTTCATGTGTGAGATCCAGTCCCTCAAAACGGTGTTCTTCCAGCACTTGGTAGTCTAAAACCCAATTCTCTTAAGCGAACTGTAGTGAACGACTGCAGAAGACCTATGTACACCAGTGGAGCCAGTTAGGAACCCTTATATATCTTATTCGGCCTGCTCTTGCTTTTGAATCCATCTTGTTTGTCATGAGCCGTACACATGCCTTTTTGGCAGCTTATGTTGTATTCCATCCAATAATACTTGTTGTGCAGAATACCAAGGCCGGCTAGAACTGTAATGTTATGAGAAGCTTCCTTATCAGTAATTGAGCCCGATACCCAGAGAAAGGTTTTTTAATTGGGAGTTGGATGACTCGGGTCAGAGGGAGGCACATCTGCAATGGTTGTTAGCACATGCGCAGTGTTTGCATAGTTATTATTATTATTATTAACAAACATTTATATAGCGCCAGCAGTGTACCTGGCACTTTACAAAGTAATAAAATAGACACGGTCCCTGCCCCTAGGTGGGTTTGTGAAGCTCGAATACTATAAAGACAGAGAAACCGGAAACCCACATTGGAAAAACTTAACTGCTGGCCACTTTGCGGACATGCTGAGGGACACAGCAGAACCTGGGGCCTGCCTGGGGATCATCTCGCAGCTGTTGTTGGAGTTCGCTGGCTTGCAGAAAGGGATGCGAGACCCTTTTTGTTTGTATTTAATAAAATAGCTTTCTTGGCACCATTTCGTTTGAGTTATCACTGAACTGATTCAAAAGAACAAACAATTTTAAGACATGAACCACTAAAACAAGTCTATCACACACTGACTGAAAACGGTTGCCTCCTTTCCAGCCTGCATTAATGAAGCTATATAGATATTACATATTCCACTAAGGCTCTTGCAAATTTAATCATGTACTAAAAAGCATGGAAATTGCAAGTTAAGGCTCCTGCCTTAACTTCCGTGCCATGTTAGCAGTAAAGGCATCGTAGAGTCTCACATACTGTGCTCGCTTTCAACTTAGGCACCATGTACCCACACTTTGCCTTCGTCTTTCAGCCCCAATCGTCTTCCTTTGCAGGTTGGGGACAACACTGAAGCTGGGGACAGGAGGGCGTGAGCTGGCCTCTCGCTCACTCCTTTCCCTCTATCCTTTCATTTCAGTTGGGGAGAATGGGACAGCTGACTAATGACTCACAAACCGCCCTCTTGCTCACTAGTCTCCACTGCCCTCCCAGAGCACAGTGAAGCTGGGTAGAGTCATATACAAATCTTTAATTAAAACTAAGTTGGATATGCATTGAAATGAATAAAATGAAATGGCCATTGGAAGGAATGGCAGCAACAACAGTGCCAATTTCTAAATAAATAGTATTACCATTCCAACATCAATGTTGGAACAACATTCCAACATTGTTGGAACAACATCAATGTTACTGATCCCTTGTCTCTCCCTATGTCCCCTCTCCTTGTCTCCCCCTCCATGTCTATTAGATTGTAAGCTGTAGGCAGGGACCGCTTCTATCATATTGTTCTGTAAAGTGCCAGGTACATAGCTGGCGCTATACAAATGCTTATAATAATAATTAAGTAATTGTGAAATTATACAACACAGTTGCATCTTTGGGAGTACATGGGGAAGGCAAGAGGGTGTGAAATAATGAGGAAGACACCAGATGCAGTAAGTGTAATGGTTGGAATGACAGGGAAAAATACAAAGAGTATGCAGGAGTAAGTGGGTGGAATGACAGGAGGAATTAAATGTAGTTACAACAAGGTTCTGAGTGAAATAGCTGATTCAGAAGACCAATGGGATAACAGGAGAAGCAGTCCTATCCTTTTATCCACTTACCATGGTGACTCCCTATCCTTTGACTCCAAATAGCCTCCCTCCCTGTTATTCCATTTCCTCTTCTGTTTTTTGTTGTTGCTGTTTGTCATTCCACACACACACTTCTGTTCCATAGGACACATACAAACATTGCATTTCCCAGGACTTTTGAGTTCTCTGTGAGGGGAGTGGGGGCTACCGAGTTAGAGGGGTGACTTGGACCCAGGACTCCTGGGTTCTCTAATACAAGGTTGAGAGCAGGGAAGAGGAGAACAGGCTCGGAACCAGTACTACTGAATTGCCTAAGAAGGGAGTGCAGCCTACTGGATTCGAGCACGGTGAAGAGGTTGGAAGCCAAGAGTCCCGAGTTCTCTGTTAAAGGGCTGGGACCAAGTAGATTAGAGGGGGAGAAGGGGTGGGAGCCAGAACTCCTAAATTCTCTTTCTTAAAGAGGAAACAGAGGGTGAGGGGCCAGCTCACGCCCTCCTATCCCCAGCTTCAGCGTTGCCCCCAACCTGCAAAGAGGAACAGGATTGGGGCTGAAAGACAAAGGCAAAGTCTGGGTGCACAGAGCCTAAGTTGTAAGTGAGCACAATGTGTGAGATTGTACAATGTCTGCACTGCTAACATGGCATGGAAGTTAAGGCAGGAACCTTAACTTTTCCATGCTTTTTAGTGCATGACTGAATTTGCAAGAGCCTTAACTTTTCGTGTAAACCGGAGGGTTTTTTAATATAGAATTACACATAGAATGTTCGCAAGCACTCCACACTCAGGATGGTCTCCATAGGCCAACACTGAACTTTCAAGATGTCAAAACTTAAAAACTACTAACCGGATTTACAAAGAGTAAACCAGAAGGCACCCCCTGGCAGCCTCCTTGAATTTTCTAAAAGGCTTACACCTCCTCCCAACCAACACAAAACCTCTTTACCCTGTTGAGATTGAGATGGTCTAACTTTTGAAAAAACAGTATTCAAAAAGCAGTTTTTAAACTGCAATCTCTCAGCTGTTATTCAGCCAATTTGGCTGAAATTTGCAAAGCATGAACCGCTTACCCCAGTGACCCTCTACTACAAATGTCACTATCCTAAATTTAACCATGATAATTTTATAGCAAATAGAATGTTGGGGCTTTATAATGGACACTGCAACACACCTTCACTATTAGAGCACTCACACGCTCTAATAAAATAACTGTATATATGCTTAGATATATAGATATTACATATATAATTCTAATTAACCAACCAAATCTCAACTCCAGTACTAGATGTAAAGCATATACCAGTTAAATAAAAACCTCCCTCCCCAGGTCAAACTGAAGGTAAGACTCCTATACTGCATAAATGAAAGACTCCAGTAGACAAAATCATGCTTACTTGTTTTTCTGATGCTGGTAGCTCCCTCCAAGCATGGGCAATTTTTTTTGCTCTTTCCACAACAGTCACATCTTGGGGGTGGGGGGGTAGAAACGAGACAAGATTAGCAGATTTTAGTACTTTAATGTGCTTTCGTTCTTTAAAAAACAGTCAAGATGAACTATAGCAGATTAAGTAATTCCAAAGTAGCTACTTCCTTTTACTTTAACCTAAAGTGCAACTAAGCACAGCTAGAATAAAGGTAGCCTCTAATGAGTTTTCCATACATTAAGCCTGATTCTCACAGCTTTCCACTGACAAACCAGTCCCCAGTGAAGAGGAAAGTGAAAGTTTAGGCTCAGAGTCCTTATTTCAGAAACCAAAAAAGATTTTACTAATGTCTTTAAGATTTGTCACAGAAAAAGTTAAACAATGCATTACTGTGTCAAAGTGTTTGTAAAAATATCTCATACCTGGATTTTGTTTTTTGTAAATGTGGTGCTGATCTTTTAGAAACCGGAAGTATGCTGTCAAGGGCTGCTTTGGACGGTTATCTGAACTGATATATTTTGAAAACCACTTCTCAAATGACCAGGTAGTACACCTTTAAAGAAAAGCAGATATAAAATTCTAGCATATCCATACGTTTCATCTCAATTCAAAAGAGAGGTCAAGACAAGGAAAGCCCATCATGTTCCCAGCGACATGCGTGGTGCTCCTCTCCAGCATCATTTGGTATTTGATCTTAAATTCCTCGCCAGTTCTGAGGTGAAAGAAGACCGAAGTTCTAGCACCAGACAGACACCCCACCCCCCCAGGACAACCTGCCCCATCGGAGTTTGGGGTGGGGGGGGAAGAGGAGGGGAGATAGGATAAAGTGGGGCGTGGGGGTTCTGGGGCAAGGAGGCTGCCTACTGATGGAGAAGGAAAATAGACGAAACGAAAACACACACAGGGGTCGAGAAAGAAGAGACCACGTTCACGGGGGAACGTGGGGGAAATCGCTAGGAGAGGCTACAGAGACAGCGTGGTGGGGGAGCGGGCCCAATCCGAAACTTCATCGCGGCCCCTACCCCTAGGGCGGCGCTTCTACCTGAGGATGTATCGGGGTCCCGTAGCAACCGCAGCCAAGGTCCGAGCCAGCAACGCCGCCGCCATGGCGCCGACCCACGCAGCCAACTCGCGCCGCGCGTCTCAGAGCCGTGCCGCCACCGCAAAGCATTCTGGATGGAAACCGGTCTGCAGAAACAGGCACAGAGAGCGCATGCGCCGGAGAGCGGCTTGGGGTTCGGGGACGCCACGGCGTTTTGTCTCCATGACAGCAGCGCGTACGAGAAGAGGAATTGGTCCGCTAGCCTAGAGCACAAGCACGCGCCCGTGACTGCTAAAACCGGCTCAAGGGCTGCTACCTACAACGAACGAGTTTACGCGCGCTTGTGCCTCGGGAGCCCAATAGTCCGGAGCGGAAAAACGGCACTTCTTCTCTCCCTCCCGCTACGCCACACGCCTCGCGTAGGGCAGCATGAAAACCCTGGCTCCACGGAGTAGGAGCTCCGCCACCGACTTGAATGGAGCCAAGATTTATTCGCCCCGTCACCCAAAGGGCAGTAATGGTGCAGCCTGGGCGTTATGAGACGTTACGCAGCAGAGGACATAAGGTTACCCACTTCTTTAGGATTTTCGCCCAGAATGAGCAGGGAGGGGAGGGGAGACAAAGGGGTTGTCACACCTGTTTCTGAGTTAACGCCTTCGCCCCCTTGCAGGGCATTGACACGCCACAAGCGGTGAGGCAAAGGCGCTGTCATGTTCCGATGGGGTTACCACGGGTCCCCCCTAGCTGACCAGAGGGAATCAGGGCTGCTCCGAGACTCTGGATCAAAACCTGGAGACGTGGCTACCCTAAATTACATACAGTGGCTATAAGCAAGTCACAGGGGAGAGCAACGTGAGGGGGATGGGGGCCTGGTACAGCAGTGGCAGATCTTCAGGCGCGGTGGCAGGAGCAGTAAGCCCCCCCATCCTATTATACCAGCTACCAAATAGCTGTAGCATGATTAAGCGGCTATCTGGAATATCTGTACAGCAGGCTACCAACTATGTAAATCAGCAAGGGATGGGCTAGGTCTGTGAGCACTGCACTTACTGGCAAAACACCCATTGACTTTAATGGTGGGAAATTGTGCACCAACAAAACTTCGACTTCAAGACCTGTTGAATGGAATGGTGACCCCATTAGGAAAAATTCACCTCACCTCTCCTGTAACAAGGGGACATTATTATTTATTTGGCATTTTGATTTATTTTTGGAAGGGATACCAAATGCAAATTTCAGTCCTACTAACAAATGTGTATTTCATCTCCCAAAATTATGTGGATGGAGCCTGATCCTGTTTTTCCTTGTTATGTGAACAGCATGATGCTGCTAGTGTAGTGTGTACCACCAGCAATTCAAGTTACACCAACTGTAAGAAACTTTTCCCTTCCTACAGATCACTTTGGAAATTAGTACAAATTCCAGGGGCAAGATGAGAGTGCTGTAGGGGTCACATAGGGGTTGAGGGTAGGGGTGCTTAAAGGTTCTGCTCAGGATTGGGGAAAGGCAGCAAAAGGCCTAACTACAGATCTATACCATAGAGCCATCCTCTGTCCTTGAATACATGCTACTCCCTTTCCTTAAGCTCACACTCTATGTGGTTGAAGAATCTAGAGGCTAGATCCCACAGACCAGATCTAGGAACTAGAAAGGAATCAAATAAACGGAGGCCAGATTTGACCACTGGTCCAAACTTTTCCTAACCCTCATTTACATACCACTCCATAGCAAGACTGAACCAGGGCCGGCCCCAGGGTTTGTGAGGCCATGTGCGAAGTCTTGGTGCGGGGCCTAATTTGCATAATTAGGCACCACCTAATTTGCAAATGTATAAATTTACATAAAACTTACTCCCTCTGGACAGGAAGGATTCCCATTCTCCACCCCTCCAAGCAACCATGGAGAAGCATGGCCTCCTAATGCTTCCCCCCTCCCCAGCTGAGTGTCTACCACCACTCCCCAGGAGTGGTTCCAGTGCAGGGGCAGCCAAGCGGGCAGTGACGCAGGCACAGAGAGACTGACTGCGTCCACTGCCTTATTGGAGGAGGAGCCAGAAGGTGAGCTTAGCCAGTCTGGCCTCCAGGGACTGTTGCTTCTTGATGCCAGTGCCAGCTGTGCCTTGTGCACGCATGCGGTGTGACCAGTCCAGAGGTGCTGCTATCACACACACACGACACCCAAAATGCAGCTAGCTTATTAAGCGCATTATGCCATGAAAAAAGAGACATATAGCCAGTTCAGTTGTGCCCCCATAATCAGTTCATGCTGCCCATGCCCCATAACCAGTTCATTTCTGCCCCTGACCCCATATAATCTATTCACGCTGCTCCACCCGTAACCATTTAATTTGTGCCCACGGGGCAGCATGAATTGATTATATGGGGGTGCAAATGAACTGGTTATGGCGTGTGGGTTTAAAGACAGTATTCCTGTTAGCAATAACTTCATTGAGAAGAGTTAGTGAAATAGCAGCCATAATAATCTCAGAACCATATTTGCAGATTTATTTTCCAAGACAGAATAGATATTGCTTTACATCCTAAATTCCTACCTAAGATAGTATAAGTAAGACAGTTGTGAAAATGTGGCCCTTTTTACACGGGTCTCTCCTCCCAGCCATGAACACGCAGATTTCTGTGTGTTCATGGGTGGGGGAACCCCATGTGAATGACATGGTGCACACGCCCATGGTGAGTGGGGGTGCGTGCGCGTTCGCGTAACACGCATCCCCACTCATCCCCACGCACAGAGCAACTGGGGGAAATGGTGGTTACTATGTGGGTGTGGGTGAGTGGTGATGTGTGTGCAGCTGTGTGCATGCCCCATCCATGCACTGGCATGCCCACGGACTCCCCACCCGGCAGAGCCATGTCAAAATATCATGTAAGGAGCCACTCGAAGAAGAACAGAAGGTTGCTACCTTGCAAACAAAGTTCTTTGAGATGGCTCCAACCATTCTCACAACACCCACCCTTCCAGCCCCACATGGAATTCTTTTTTTATAGTTCTAGAAAGGGTTGAAAGGAACTGTCATTCAGAGGGGGAGGGTTCTTTTTATACTAGAGGAGCTTGAGACCATCATGTGGTCTATTATTTGAATAGGGTGAGGGCACACAACCCAGTTGTGAGAATGTTGGAAGCCATCTCGAAGAACCTTCTTTACAAGGTATCAACCTTCTGATCAGCAGTGGGGAGGAGCTGTTTGTAAACAGCCTTATCTCCCAGCCCGATCCAGTGTCCCTGCTGCTGCTGCCACTGCAGCACTACTAGAAGGCAGAGGCAGGTGAGGGATGGGGTCTGGAGCCAGGGAGGGGAGTCAGAACCACTTTCTGGGGGAGAAGCTGGCTGTAGCCTGCTGCCCAGCCAGGCAAGTGCGGGGCCCCAGCTGGCCGCGGGGCCATGTGCACATATCTAGGGCTGGCCCTGGACTGAACATGTTAAAATAAATATGGTCCTAATGTACTCGGAAGTAATTGAGTGTTTCAGTAGCTTTAGTTGGCAGAGACCCGCTTTTACTGCATTTTCCCCATTGCCACCACCAAGGAAAACACAGCAAGCATGGGGCTCTGTTAGTGGGCAGGATACTCAATGCAGCATGACACATTTGAGGGCAAACAATTTGGGAGACTCTGGAAGAGATGGAAAGTAACAAATAATTGATATTGTGGGCAGAGCAGCTAAATAGAAAATCTACTTTTTTCGCCCAAGGAGCATGTAAAAATTTTGAATTGCTGCCAGTCTTTTTTTCCCCCTGGCAGCAGTGGAAACCATTTTTTTTTACTGATAGTTGGCAACTGTGTGTTTGGGTATACCAAAAACCTTTCAGCCCTTTCGTATGCAACCAAACAACAAACTAGCACATACTCATCTCTTCTAAGAAAACAATACTACTTCACTTCATCCTCCAGGAAAAATCTCTGGCCTGTTTGCACCCGAGGCAGAAGAGGCCCAGCTCTCCCATGCTTACAGCTTTTTTGGATTTTATTTGGTGTTCAACAAATTCAAGCTATTTTATTCAATTGATCAGTTGTTTTTACATGTAATTTTATCTGCCATTTATTCTGAAGACCATGTTGTTTATGAGCTGTTTTATTCCTTTGAGATATCTACACAGTGAAACCAAACCTCTCTCATTGCTGATATAGACTCTTATTGCTGCTCAAGTCAAAGAGTAAGATTATTTCTTAAGAGAAAGGAGTCACTAAACTTGCAATTATGTTTCTCAGAACATTGTTAAGTTGCCTTTTGTCACCATTAGAGTGTGTACATTCTATATTTTAAATTTCTAATTCCACCTACGATTTGCAAACATAATGCTACTTTTCTTTTCCTATCATACTTAAAGCAAAAGCTGTATCCCCAGGGCTTTGTTTTCCACTGGGGGTGGAGGAGAGGGGACATGCCCCAGCCCAGATGCTGGAAGTGATGCTGCTGCAGCAAGAGCAGCCTTGTGAGGACCCTTCCAGGCTCAGGCCTGGCTATAGAGACCTAACCTAGGACGAGGGCTAGCTCCACTGCTGCTGGACGTGCCAGTGCCCTCTTCCCCATGAACTGCAACCCCTTTTACGAAAGGGCTGTCAGCATCACTAGGTCGCCCTCTGGGCTTTATTTTCAACCAAAAGGGACTGGGAGAAGAGAACCCTAGGCCAAGCACGAGAAAGGACTCCTCAGCAGCCCAGCAAGACCCCTTTTAACACCTGGGGCAGGTGACTATCTGCTTATTTTCATTCAAGCTTAGAGTATGGCATTACCCTTTGGCAGTGACAAAAAGGTGAAACCAAGGCAGGAGCTCTTGACAAGTGTATTACATGTTTTAAAGGGGGCATGTTAGAGTGGGTGGGATTTGAGAACAGCTATACTCCCCTGTGAGAGGGTGGAGGTACATGCTTCTAGGGGGTGTATAGACTCCCTCATGTGAGAAGTGGGGTATGATAATGGATAGGAATGGGTTACGGATATCTGGAGTCTTACACACACCACTTGCATTTTCTTTTACACCCACACACACAAAATACAAGTGGTGTGTGTAAAACTCCAGATATGGCAGAATGAAATCTAATCTTTATATATTTATAAAAAGTATGTCAAGAGCAAGAAATCCAATGACACATTCATGTTTTTAAATGTTTATTTTCATTCAGGCCTCAGGTGGCATCTTTAGGCAGAAAAATGTCACACAGCAGATGATAGGAAATCACGTGTTATATTAAATTAGAATGACTATGAAGTAAGGTTACACTTCCAAGAACTTCAGTGATAGAAATCCTTTTGCTTTAGTCATGCTAGTATTAGTGCAGAGCATAAAAAATAATGGGATGGCTCAGTGCCCTCACTGAAACATTTTATACTGAACAGCAGAGTGTGATTAGGTGAAAGGAAGGGAAGCACAGATAAATGTATTGTTTACACCACCATAATGGAAGCAACAGGACTGAGCAACTGCTAAGAGGAAAACACACATTAAATACTTCATTTAGAAAATACAGTACAGAACATTTACCAGAATTTCTTGTAATTCTTGGTTATTCACAGCAATAGTTCGAATGATAAAATGTCAAAGGGAATTGGATACGTAAGATTGGTTATTAGAACTTGAATATTTAGGTCATGGGCTGAACTTCAGCATACAATGCCACAGAGAAAACTTCCAAAGAGACAGCTATGGCCACAACACTTCAAGGAATCCTATACAGTCAAGGTAAATGCTGGTGTTGCAGCCTGAATGTTTTGTTGCAATTGCTCAGCATGAAGACTTTACATTATGGTAGCAATTCCTTTTTGTATGATATATAATTAAAAAGATTGCCAATGTATAAATATTTTCAAACCAGCCCCAATAGGTTTAAGTAAAGCAAGAGAAGATTCACTTGGACATGCAAATTAAACTTCCAAATTTCACACAGTCCATAAGTGATTAAAGACCACATAAACCCTTTCTTCTGGCACAAGACTAACTATTACCAACAATATCTAAGACACAGGCAGAGAAAAAGCTCTAGGAATTCATTCTATAAGTAAGAATATCACTAATTAGTGATATGTTTTTATGTCAGATGTGTGGCGAATTGTTTGCCTCCTTAGCAACAATCTGATTAAGTATAGCAAAAGTGCCCATTTATGACAATACTTTTACTGACCATTTAAAGTAGTACATTTTGAAATGTACAATGGTGGCATTTATTGAAGCAATGTAATTAAATGCTTTAGTGATATTATGCTTCCTTTTGAAGTCAACTGAAAACACTGAGGTAAGAAAGTGTAGCAAAAATCACATTTCTCTACAAGCAATCTGTATGGGCTATTATTTCATATTATCCTGGGCTACAGTAAACAAGAGAGCTACCCAAGGAATTTAGCACTCTAAAGCTAAACAATTACAAAAAGTTCCAGTAGTAGAAAAATAGCTTTTAAATGTGCATGCTGAATTTCTACACATTCCAGTTAGAGGTGTGCTATTTTAAAAACATTGTTCCTTGGTTATCAGAGAAAGCACTGCAGTTATCTTGCCTTCTTCAGAAGGTTTCAGTATATGGTGATGGCGGCAGATTTCCCATTCAAGCTAGTTGTATTTAATTAGAGCAGTCAGAGTACAAGATTAAACATGCATTTTAACAGTGATTCAGTATCCTAAGAATCTACATGATTTAGGACTCAAAATGTTTTTCTATTTAATATTTAGAGAACTTAAAGGCTGCTTTTTCTTTTATGTATTTCCCCACTGTACTTCATGCACTGTGAAGTAGAAAAGTGACAGTTTAGGGAAAGTTAGCTTACTGTGAAAATTAGACCAAAATATTGTTACACAAATGAAAGCAGCTACTTTTCTGTGACATTTCCATATTGACAATCATCAATTTAAGCAAGGTGTGATGCCCAAACATCTTGACATTTTTCCTGTCAAAAGGACTTCTCCTAATGTATACTTTGCCATTTGTAGCAATATCAAACTCATGGATCTTATCTCCATGTTCAATTCACATGTGTAACTTGATATTTTGATCTTTTTAGAGCAAGCACTTGCAAAGAGTATGCAAGATTTAAAAACCAGCCAAGACAAGTAGTAGAAAATGCATTTTATTTATATGGAAAAGCTACAGTAAGTTTTTTAAAAGGTCTGAGAATATATTGCCCTTATGGGGTTAAAAAAAATCAGTTGTGAATAGCAACAAAAACAGTTACATATCTTTCTACATAGCAGTGCAATTAGTTCACATTGCAATAAAATTAAGTCAAGTATGCAACAAAATCAAAACCAAGTGTTTCTCCATTATCAGCATACTGAGAATTACAGTGCAAAGATCATTTTAGGTTTTAAGAAATCTGCAATCAGTTTATAGGGTATCCTATGGGAAGGGACACCTCATTTCATTAATAGTAGTTGTATCTTGTCAATACTGTGCACAAGGAAGGAAGTCTAAAATAAGTTGAATTACATGGTAAATAAAATATACTTAGTCTATACAGTAAAAAAATACAAATTATATAGTGAACTAACAGAATGAAATTTGAACACAGACTTACAGAACTGACAACATCGTAAAGACACACACATACAGTATTTTTCATGTAAGAACATCTAGTTTTTCAGCAAAAATTATTTGGTTGCTTTACAACTGCATTATGGATCTTGTAGGCTGAAGATGCAGATGTCCAAGTATCTTAAAAAACCATAATAAATGTCTTTTGCAAAGCATACAAAAAGGATAAATACTCTCATCACAGTCTTAAGGTTATTTTTGGAAGTTTTTTCCTTGCTCCAGAAACACACTTACATGGGTGAAAATCAACAGGGCTTCATAGTACATTGAAACAGTAAACTGTGCTCCGTTTTACTTCTAATCTTGAAAAACCTAGAATTTACAGTACTCTGTGGTATTTATGAAAAAGTCTTCACAAGTTTACATTGCATATTTCTGAGTCCATTCTCTTGCATGTCTGTTGTATCTGTCAGTGTAGAAAGAAGGTGTGATGAAAATAGACATGTTTATAATCCATCACAATGTCTGCATAAGTACAGAATATGCACATCCTATTACTAACTTAATTTTTAGGGGTCAATTATATATGCATTACTTCACAAGGTGATAAAATACCTTACATTTGTTCCCTTCTCAAGAACCACAAATACATGTAGGCTGCAAACCTCCATCTGCTTCAAATTAGCATTAGTTTAGTGCTAACCTAAGTACCCTTGAAGTGAATGGGACTTGTGTTGATGCTAAGAACTTGCATCAGCACAAAGCAGGTGTAGGATCATGTTGATATGCAAAGCCTAAGGTTCACTGATCACCTAAATTACCTAAAATGAAACCATCTTCTGCATTCAGTTTATAAGTAATCTACTGCTTATGCATACCTGGATAGACAAATACTAGTTCCACTGTATTACACTAAATGAATAAATGATTAACTCTAGGGAAATATACAACAGTTTATGTTTTGGAGTAGGGACTACTAGCTAAGCAGTGTGTAATCTTAATATGAGTGTTGAACTTAAAGGAAATCTGTATGGTTTACAGCCTGCATCTCACAGGGACAGTGAGAATATCCCAGAAACTCTGGTGAACAAAATGCAAGTCAAAAGGCAATGGACCCTCAAGTCCTACCTATAAAAAGTCATCTGCCAAGCCTACCACTTATTTGTATTAACAACCATCCATGATGGAAGGATATTTGTGGCCTGGTTGTTTCCAAACTTACAGACTGCAAGACATTTGTTCCATATAAAAATTATGAACTGTTTCCTTATTTTAAATGAGATGAAATGACAAGATATCTTGAAAACAGGGTAGCATTTAAGAACTAGAAGGGGTTGTTGTTTTTTAGTCCAGAGACTGGAAATCATAATACAAGAAACAAAACATTCTGTAAACTAAGCTTTCCTCATCTCCCTGGAAGACCTAATGCAGTGATGGCACACTCAAGCTAGAGGGAACTAGCCTCTATAAGGACCAAGAAGATACAGAAGGCCAGCAGCACAGGCCCCAGCAAACAAGGCAAGACAACACGTGAGTTTGCCTGGCAGAGGCAGCCTGGAGGGGAGACTTCGGTTGGTGTGAGATTCTCTGCTTATTAACACATTCGCCTAGTTCTAGATTAAATTAGAGAGACTGTAGATGTATAACCTGTAATAAGTGCTCTGGTAATTAGCTCTAAAAGTAGCAGCATTAAACCCCAGTTAACTGAATTTCTAACCTAAAAGGACCCAGAGTTCAACAACCCAGGAAGTCCTTTTTGTACCTTAATTAGGTACAAAAACTTAGGTGTAAGCTCCTCAGATACACACACATCCTTTAAATAAGGAGATGCGGACAGCAGTAGGATGGGGGCTATCCTGTCTTTTGCACTGAGTGCAACATGTACAATTATCTTCCTTTTGGGGAGAGGTTGTACATGTGCACCTGGTGCAAAGAGCTCCTACCTCTCAGAGAACGAATGTGGTCTCTGGCAGCTAGGGTGGCAGAGCTGAAGGAGCTGAGGCAGAGAGAGAGATGCAGAGGAGTCCTTGAGGGACATAGTAGAGCAGTCTCACCTCCACTCTGGCAGCCTCTGTGCTGCTTCGGAGGAGAAAGGCCTCCAGGAAGAATAACATAAAATGAAATTAACAAGAAGTGATCCTGTAGCTGGGACCTGCCTTCCAGGTGATTCATTATCCTTACACACGGAAGATACGTCTCCAGGGGTGAGTGCCCAGGAGGATGGGAATAGGATAGCCGTGGTAGTTGATTATTCAGTTGTTTTTAAAATGTAGATAGCTGGGTTGCTGGTGAGAACCACATGGTAAATTGCCTGCCTGGTGTGAAGGTTGCAGACCTCACGCATCACCTAGACAGAATTCTAGAGTGTGTTGGGGAGGAGCCAGTAGTTGTAGTACATGTGGGTACCAATGACATAGCAAAATGTAAGAGGGAGGTTCTGGAGGCTAAATTTAGGCTTCTATAAGTCCAGAACCTCCAGGGTAGCATTCTCAGAAATGCTCCCAGTTTCACGCACTGAACTCAATAGGCAGGCTGAGCCAGGGAGGAGGGTTTTAGATTCGTTAGGAACTGGCCTATACCATTGGGATAGACTCCACCTTAACCAAAAATGGAACCCAGCTGCTGGCACTAAAAATTAAAAAGGAGTTAGAGCAGTTTTTAAACTAGAATCTCGGGAAAAGCCAATAGGCACTGAGGAGCGCATAGTTTGGGCTGAGAAGTCTTCAAAGGATGCCATTAATTCAGGGGAATTTGAGTATCCTAATATAGAGGATAGGAGAGAAACAGCATTCTGGAAGGAGTAAGTGAACAGACATTTAAATGATTCCAAATTAACTGTAAGAGTCATTTATAACAAACAGAATAATAAAAAGAATATGTTTAAGTGTCTATATACAAATACTAGAAGTCTAAAAAGTAAGATGGGAGAATTAGTAGGTTTGGCATTATTTATAATAATAAATAACGTGGCACTAAATGAAGATTTAGACATAATCGGCATCTCAGAGACCTGGTGGAATGAGGATAACCAATGGGACACTTCAGGGACATAGCAGAATCCCACCTCCACTCTGGCAGCCTCCGCTGCTTTGGAGAAACAAGGCCTCCAGGAAGGAGGGACCCTTGTACCAGTGTACAAAATATATTGAAATGACAGTAGATAGAGCTTGTGGTGGGGTGGCGCTGTATGTTAAGAGACAGCATTGAGTCAAGCAGGATGAACATTTTACAGCAAGTGAACTGTACTCTGGAATCTATATGACTAGCGATTCCATGTGTAAAAACAGAAGTGACAGTGGAGCAGCATCAGCCCTGGTCAGGTTGCCGCCACGCCGCCAACACTGCCAGTCAGATCAAGAAACTGACAACACGTAACCTTGGCCAGGGAGCTACCCCCACCATGTGGGCAGCCTCAAACTGGGACATGTGACAACAGGTCAGAATACATGTTCTAATGCGCTGTGGCCTGGGTTGCCCATGACTGACTCCGTTGCGGGTGGTGGTAGTCCAGGCTATGACATTTGCACTTTGCTGAATGACAGCCCAGGCTAGCCGCTGACATGCCCGGGGTCAGTCCAGGGCAAACGGGACCCGAGCACAAATGCAACTGACCCATGGGACAAAGCTGGCCAGAGCGGGTTACGATCACCTTTGTTTTTACCACGTGTAACAGGGAAATGTATAGCAGTGGGACTATACTATCAACCCCGACCAGGACGGTGAGACTGACTTGGAAATGCTAATGGAGGATAGCAATAATAATGGGTGACTTCAATTACCCTAATATTTATTTAGTGACATTTTATCCCACACCCTCCTGCTCAATAGCAGCTCGGGGCAGCTCACAGCATTCTAAAAAATCACAATAAAATCAACAATTAAAATTATAGCTAAATATTTAAAAGCACAAAATTTACTAAAAAGTAGGCCAAACCGCCTCCCCCTCCTCAAAGGCCTGGCAGAACAGCCAGGTCTTACACGGTCTTCAGAAAGAGGGGAGGTCCAGGGCCAAGCAGGCCTCCGTTGGGAGGGAATTCCACAGATAATGCCCTCCCCATCGTTGCTACCCGGGAAACCCAGGGGACACTGAGTTGGGCATCCCTGGCCGACTGCAAGGGCTGCTGCACAGCCTGAGGCGTGAGGCAGTCCTGCAGGTAAGCGGGGCCCAGGCTGTTTAGGGCTCTATAGGTCATTGCCAACACCTTGAATCAAGCTTGAAAGACAATAGGCAGGCAGTGCAGAGAACGGCGCACTGGTGTAGTGTTCTTGCAACGACCCGTCCCCATTCTGCACCAGCTGCAGCCTGCGCACCATCACCAAGGGTAGCTCCACGTAGAGTGCATTACAGTAGTCCAATCTAGAGGTAATGAAGGCATAGATGATGGTGGCCAGGTCAGAGTCTGAGACATATGGCCGTAGCCGTTGCACCAGATGTAACTGGCAAAAAACGCTCCTCGCCACAGCCGTCACCTGGAAATCCAGGCGGAGCTGTGAATCAGGGAACATCCTCAGACTACGGAACTGAGTAACTAAAGGGGGGCAAACCCCGTCAATGACAGGAGCCACCACCCCCTCAGCCCTACCCACCAGCATCATCTCCGTCTTGTCGGGATTCAACTTCAGACGGTTCGCCCTCATCCAATCCCCCAAAGCCATCAGACACCAGGTAAGCACCGAGACTGCCGGGTCTGGGTCTGCAGAAAAAAAGAGGTAAAATTGTTTATCATCGGCATACTGATGACATCATATGCCGAACCCTTTCACGACCTCGCCCAAAGGCTGCGTATGTATGTTTAACAGGAGGGGGGACAGAATAGAACCCTGCAGGACTCCACACGTGAGGTCCCGGGGAGATGAACATGCCCCAAGAACCACCAGCTGAGTTCTCCTGGCTGGGAATGAGCAGAACCATTCAAGAACAATTCCTCCCACCCCAGCCAGGTCCTGCAGATGAGCCACCAACATCTCATGGTCAACAGTATCAAACGCTGCTGACAGATCTAATAAAGTCAAAAGACGATCTGTCCTGATCTAATTCACAGCACAGGTTGTTGACCAAAGCTACAAGTGCAGTCTCAGTGCCAAACCCAGGGTGAAAGCCGGACTGTGAAGGATCAAGAAAACTGACTTGATCCAGATGCTCCTGAAGCTGCCAAGTTACCACCCATTCATAACCTTCCCTAAAAAGGGAAGGTTAGAGACTGGCCGACAGCTGGCAGGGGAGCCAATGTCAAGAGATGGTTTCTTGAGCAGAGGCTGTACCATCACCGCTCTAAGGCGGCCTGGCACTCTGCCCTTAAAGGAGACACTGACAACCCCAGCCAACAGCGGCCCTAACGCCTCCCAGCAGGCCTTGACCAGCCAGGACGGGCATGGATCTAATTCACAACAGGTGGCTCTAACTGCCCCAAGGACATCTGCTGCATCAAGTGGGCAACACCCACCGAAATTGATCCCATGAAAATCGGACAAGGCGAGGCCTCCACAGCCTCAGGTTCACCCACTGCTATAAGCATGGCGTCGTAGTCATGATGAATCCAAGCGATTTTATTCCACGAAAAAGTCAACATGTCACAGCGAGTACTGGAAAATTCCAGTTCTAGGCGGAGGGAGGCCAGACTGAACAGCCTCTGCACCACCCGGAAAAGCTCAGCTGGACATGACTTCTCAGATGCTCTGAGGGTAGCAAAGAATGCAGCTACAGCATAGGCTTTTAAACTAGTTCTATGTTGCAATCGGTCAGTTTCAGTACGAGTATGGCGCCACCGTCGCTCCAACCGCCGCCCCTTCTGCTTCATCCATCGCAGATCTGTAAACCAAGGGGACCTACGTCGTCGACATCCAGGAAACGGATGCCTAGGAGCCGTTTGGTCGATGGCCTCAAGTCAGCAAGATGTTCCAAAGAGCTACGAGGTCATCGAGCGATCAACCATCGAGATTGGGAGGTAATTCCCCATGAGCATTCTGGAAAGTCTCCAGGGGCGAACCAACCGAACTTGTTCAACACCCCTCTGGGGGAGACATGAACCAGGAGACTGGCCCAAAGGAGATGATCCATCCATGACAAGGGCACTGCTAACACATCCCCCACCTCAAGGGCAGTGCAGAATATCAGATTGAGGGTATGTCCTCCATCATGTGTTGGGTCAGCAACCCTCACAGTTCCATGGTTGTCATGATGGCCATGAACTCACGCTCCGCTTCCCCAAATTGGCGTCAGCGTGAATATTGAAATTTCCCAGGACTATAGTCCTTGGAAATAGCAAGACCACCTCCGACACCAATTCAGCTCCCTCGTGGGCCAGGCGGGATGTGTGTTCTGCAGCCAATGGGGTCGTGATGGACCGGGGCAATTATGGTACCTCCGGGAGGCTGGTAACAGCAGTGAGAAGGGACAAGTACGTGGTGCCTGTCCCTCTCACTGACCCGCAAGCAGGTGGTGTGGTGATCGAGAATGGGAAGGCCCCAGGTCTAGGACTGCTACTGATCAACGTGAGGTAAATTGTTAATAAATCTATAAGAGTCCATAATTTAATCCTGGATCAATCGGCCAACCTTGTGTGTATTACAGAGACCTGGCTGGACACTGAGCCAGGGCCAATTTTGGCTGACCTTGTTCCAGCTGGGTACTCTGTACAGCATCAGCCCCGACCTGAGGGGTGGGGGGTAGCCATTATTTTTTAAGGATACTTGGTCTGTAAGGAGATATCCAGGGCAGACTATTTCGAGTATAGAGGAAGTCCATTTTGTGACTGATTTAGCGGAAGACAGATTAGGGCTGCTGCTGATATACCGCACACCTACCTGTACAGCAGCATCCCTACACGCTCTAGCTGAATTGACTGAGTGAATGTCTCCCTCGGGATGTGATGCAGAGGTAAAATGTCTAGATGCCATAAACGATTTTTTCTTGGAGCAGCTGCTCCTGGAACCTACAAGAGGAGCAGCAACTTTGGATCTAGTTCTAAATGAAGTGCAGGACCTGGTGCAGGGAGGAGGTGGTGGAGCTGCTTGGCAATAGTGATTATAATATCAAATTCACCATACATAAAAGTGTTTGACAAGTAGGGAAATGGTTTGGGGAGGGGGGGTGGAGATTGGGAGATGGGTTGCAGGTCCATGCTAGTCCTAATGAGGAAAATAGGAAAGGGCATAAGCATTGGAAAAATAGAAGTAAAATGTTAATAAGGCAGGCCAAGAGGGAATTTGAAGAACAACTTCTTAAAGATGAAAAAAAACAAAAAAAACTTTTTCAAGTACATCAGAAGCAAGAAGCCTGCTACAGAGTCAGTTGGGCTATTAGATGAACGGAGGGTGAAAGGGACGCTAAGGGAAGATAAGGCCATTGTAGAGAAGGTAAACAAATTCTTTGCTTCATCTTCACTGCAGAAGATATTTGGGGAATATCCATGACAGAACTATTTGTAGGTGATGAATTGGAAGAACGGTCAAAAATCAATGTGGCTCTGGAAGAGGTTCTAGAGCAAACTGCCAAACTAAATAGTAACAGACCAGGACCAGATGGTATTCACCCCCGAGTTCTGAAGGAACTTAAATATGAAATCACAGACCTACTATTGGTCATTTGTAGCCTATCGCTAAAAGCTGGCACTGCATCAGAGGATTGGAGGGTAGTGAATGTAACTCCAATATTTAAAAAGGGCTCCAGAGATTGTCCTAGAAACTACAGACTGGTGAGCCTGACATTGGTGCAAGACAAACTGGTGGAAATGATGGTTAAGAACAGAATTACAGGCTATATTGATAGATGTGACATAATGGGGAAGAGTCAACATGGATTTATCAAAGGGAAGTTGTGCCTCACTAATATATTGGAAGTTTTTGAGGGTGTAAATAAGCATGTGGGTAGGGTGAACTGGTCGATATAGTGTATCTGGATTTTCAGAAAGCATTTGGTAAGGTCCCTCACAAGACTCTCTTGAGGAAAATAGTCATGGATTGGTAACTGGTTAAAGGATAGGAAACAAAGGGTAGGACTAAATGGTCGATTTTTGCAATGGAGAAGTAAATAGCGGAGTGGACCAAGGATCTGTACTGAGACTAGTGTTGTTTAATGTGTTTATTGATGATCTGGAAAAGGGAGTAGAGTGAGGTGATCAAATTTGCAGATGACGCAAAATTATTCAAGATAGTTAAAACCCAGGCAGACTGAGGAATTACAGGAGGATCTTGTGAGACTGGGTGACTGGGCAACTAGGTGACACATAAAATTCAATTGACAAGCGTGAAGTAATGCACATAGGGAAAAATAACCCAGACTATAAGTACACAATGCTAGGTTCTAAATTAGGGGTTACCACTCAGGAAAAGGATATTGGAGTAATTGTGGACAATACATTGAAATCCTCAGCTCAATGTGCAACAGCAGTCAAAAAAGCCAACAGAGTTTTAGGAATTATTCAGTATGGGATAGAGAATAAAACAGAAAATATAATGCCTCTACATTAATCTATGGTGTGACTGCACCTTGAATAGTGTGTTTAGTTCTGGTTGCCCCATCTCAAAAAAGATATAGTTATCTATCAAAAAAGATAAAAGGTACAGAAAAGGGAAACTGAACCTTTTATCTTTACCGTTTATCTTTATCAAAAAAGATAAAAGGTTCAGAAAAGGACAACAAATAATGGGTATGGAATGGCTTCATATGAAGAGAGGCTTGACAGAGCTGGGAGTGAACAGCAGAGAATGGATTACCCAATTGTGACCTGTTGGGTACTTCTCCCCAGCGACTGAGACACCACTGTTGGAGACAGGATGCTGGGCTTGATGGACCATTCTGACCCAGTATGGCACTTCTTGTGTTATGTTAGAACCTAGTTTTATCTAGATTAGACAGGGCAGAAAAATGTGTTAGTTTTACTTTACTGCGATATCAGATTATTGTGATTAAACCTGAATTTGCTTCCCACAACAGGAGCCTGAATTGGTTTTGGGGAGTGTGTCCATGCAGAAAATCCTGAGAAGCACAACATCTAAGTAAGTATACCAGAGAAGGACACCTACTTTATCACCTGAATCAGTTTATATTCCAAAAAGGCAAAGCATACAATGGGGACGGCCTATCTGGATGATACTGAAGACTGAATCCTTAAGAGACAAGTGGTGATGCAAGTTCTTAATTATCAGGTTCAAACCAAATATATTTTGGACCCAGTTCATAACTTATTTCTACTGAAAAGATAGCAATAAATGAACACAGGCACAGAGTGGTAGTTAACACATTGGCCTCCACATACAGAACAAAACAGTTAACCTTCTGTATCTCAAAATCTGAGTTAGTTTTGACTACAGGTAGTCTCACTTTACTAGAAGTCTATTTCTTTTCAAAACAATTAGAAAGATTTTTCTCAAAGACAATTTGTGTTGTATTTAAACTTCGTATCAAAGTAAACATGGCCAAATTGCAGATGATGATAATATTTTGAGAATATCTTTATATAAAACCAGCAATCATGTAGGTTTAAACTGCTTTTTATCTAACTACAGCAAACACTAGGGAAAAGCAAATACGTGGTAAGCTTCACTACAATTTCTGTGAAGTAATATTTGCCACAGCTTGTATTAGCATATGAACTTTGACTTTTAAAAAAGTTAGTTCCCTAAGTTGTGTTTGAAGGTATCATTTGACTGGATTCCTACTAAAGGGCATTTTCTTTCCAATACGAAATTAGCTAGAACTCCCAAAACTAGGTGTTTGGGGCCAACCAACTCCTTTGTTCACCCCCTACTAGTAAACAGGTGGTAAATTCCACCTGTTTAACCTAACCCATCTATAAAATGGGGCTCAGCAGCCTCATGTACACCCAAATGTCAGTTTCTTCAAAATGAAAGGCTGAAGCAATAACTATTATAAATCTATATGCCATTGTTTCCCCTTTGATATGCCAAGTATGGACAACACAGATGGAAACAACTTTCTCCCAAAGCACTTATGTAGAGACTAGCTAGACTTTAGCCAGCCTCAGCTTTTACTATGAAGTTTTTAGACTGAAGTTCAAAGTTGCTTGTTCTTCATAAGCCAGATTCTCCAAACAAACCAAATCAAGAAACTTTACACGGTCTGGAGAATCATGAAGACTTCCTTAACCCACATGCAAAATCATGAGGTGTGAAAGAAAGCTAGTGGAAACTGCATAGGCTATCAGATGGGCCATCTTGAGGGTAGTAAATGCTTGTACTGCAAAGGTATACATTTTCTTTTTTATATACTAGAACTATTTCAAGCATTTGAAATTATGCTTGTGAAGCTGGTCTTATGATTCTGATCTACCAAGTTTCACAAAATCTTAAGCACTATCAGATTCCATTTGTAATATACAAGTTACCAACTGTTAGATGTCCAAAATCAGGACTGTTCAGAGTTTTCATTTTTTACATACTGAAATAAGAATTTTCTTTTGTTTCCCAAAATTTGTGTCTAGAATTTTATTATAGGTCTAAAAACAAGCTTATATGTTAGCTTTTTATTCTTGTTAAGGAACTCCCTGGTTTAGCATTTAGTATTTCATCCCTCTCTCCCTAGCACAAGTTTAACACATTGCCTGTAAAAACCAGCAATGGGAAAGGGTTGAACACACAAACCAAGTACCATTTCTATTGCTTTTCTGGTGTTCAGTGAATAAACACCTTTTTTGGAAAAATAAAAACCAGAATCCCTATGTATAAGTCAACTGTCTTTGGATGTTGACTCCCTGGCCGGCTATCGGTCAGTCTCTAACCTTCTCTTTTAGGGAAGGTTTTCGAACGTATGGTGGCTCAGCAGCTTCAGGGGCATCTAGGACCGTGTGAATTTTCTGGATCCCTTGCTTTCAGCTGGGGTTTGGCACTGAGACTGCGCTTGTGGCCTTGGTCAATGACCTCTGCTGTGAGTCGGACCAGGGTCAGTCGACCCTGTTGATCCCATTAGGTCTCTCAGCTGCATTTGATACCATTAAGCACGAGATGTTGGTGGCTCGCAGGACCAAGCTGGGGTGGGCAGGACTGTTCTTGAATGGTTCCGTTCCTTTCTGGCTGGTAGAACTCAATTGTTCATCATCTCCCTAGGACCTCACGTGTGGAGTCCCGCAAGATTCTATTCTGTCCCCTCTCCTGTTCAACATGTACATACAGCCTTTGGACAAGATTGTCAGAGGGTTTGGCGACACCCAACTTTACCTCTCTTTTTCAGCGGCCTCAGGCCCGACAGTCTCAGGGCTTACCTGGTGGTTGATGGCCGTGGGGGATTGGATGAGGACAAGCCGTTTGAAGCTGAATCCCAACAAGATGGAGATGACGCTGGTGGGAGGGGCTGAGGGAGTGGTGATACCCGTCATTGATGGGGTCTGCCCTTCATTGGTCCCTCAGGTTTGGAGTCTGGGCACACTCCTCGACTCAGCTCCACCTGGATGCCCAGGTGGCAGCTGTGTGTGTGTGGGGGGAGCATTTCACCAATTACATCTGGACGACTGCTTCGGCCGTACGCCTCGGACTCTGACCTAGCCACCATTATCCAAGCTTTCATCACCTCAAGACTGGACTGCTGCAACACGCTTTATGTGGGGCTACCCTTGGTGACGATCCGGAGACTGTAGCTCGTGCAGAATGCGGTGGTCCGCCTCCTTGCAGGGACGAGTCACCGTGAGCACATTACACTGGTGCTCCAGTCTTTGCACTGGCTGTCTGTAGTCTTCTGGGCCCAATTCAAGATGTTAGTTTTGACCTATAAAGCCCTATATGGCCTGGGCCCCACCTACCTACAGGATTGACACACACACACACGCGCTTCTGCCCCTGTAGTCGACTGGGACCCTCAGGGTTCCCCAATTATCTTGGATGATGACGATGAGGAGGGCATTCTTGGTGGCTGCAGCGAAGCTATGGAACTCCCTCTTGACAGAGGTACACTTGGTCCCTGAACTTCCCCTCTTTCCATAGACAGTGTAAGTCCTGGCTGTTCCCCCAGCCTTTTGGCGAGGGAGACGGATGATGAGTGGGGGTTGGGAAGAGGGGGGAGGGGGAGGAAGGGTTTTTATCTCCACTGTGGGGGTATTTTATTGTATTTTTACCGTTATTTGCATTTTTGTATTTTTCTTTTTAATGTTGTTGTTTATATGTTTAGTATGTTGTGAGCCACCCCAAGCTGCAGTAGTAGGTGAGGGTGGCCTATAAATATAAGGATATAAATAAATCAAGTACTTGTACCTTCATCCAACAGAAAGTCCACAAAGAGATCCATTGTTCTTATCCTTTGTGAATAATAAAAGCAAAGTGGCTGCTCATGGATGGGGCTTCTACAGAATCCCCATTACCAACTTGAGACAAACCCTGCAACTGCAAAAGGACTGGAACTCTATCCATCACATTCTGATAAAATCAAATAGGTACATTAAGTGGAAAGGGTTCAGAGGAGAGCAATATTAATTATAAAAAGTCTGAAAAAGCTGCCTAATGAGACTTAAGATGCTCAATTTAATGAATCCAAAAGAAGGTTAAGAAGTGACTTGAGTAGTTTAAGTACCTAGAGGGGAGAAATTTTGTTATAGCAGATGGTTCTTTAACCTAGCAGACAAAGGCCCTTTTCAGACAGGCCGCAGTGGGTGCGCGCCTGTTTCTACAGGCACACACCCATCTCCACCCACGGAGCAACTAGCATTGGAGCCCATTGCTCCGTGCATGGGTGATGGGTGTAGCGCAGGAGCGTGCACGCACCCCCACCCATCTGCTGCGGCATTTCCATGGGCGCAGCGAAACTGCGTGGAAATGGGTGAGGGCATCTTGTGTGAAAAGGGCCAAAGACATGTTCCGAAGCTAAAAATTGATACTAGTTTCAAAATGTAAATTAGAAACTGTTTAAAGTTACAGCATGCCTGACAATGTGGTAGATTGTCATTTAATCTTAAAATTAAAATTGGGAGTTCTGGTTACATAACAGTTGCTCCCCTACTTACCTCCAGGATGCTGAGAATCATGCCTAGGTATGACTGCTGGCGAAGGCATGCCTAGTGTACTAGGGGCATGAACAATGTTTCAGTCTCAATCTACCCACAGGATTGGTGCAACAGTCTACCTTTAGACACCGGATCAAGTGCCCTCTATGACATTAACTGGTATTAAGTCAAACAAGCTGGTCAGAAACCACTATACGTCTGTTCTCTGACTGGCCAAAAGGTGGCAAATTCTGCAATATGCTGGGGCAAGTAGTACCAAATTGACATGTTTCCAGTGGTGGACATACATGCCTCCTGGGAGCAGCCATGTCCCACCATCATTTTTGTTTACTCTGTCACCAGTTAGGGTACACAAGACTGATAGCTCCCAGAGTTTCTGAAAAGAGAAGCTATGCATATTTGAGATTTCAGAAAGTTTCCACACTCTGGAGGCAGAAGCAACTAAGTAGCTGCTATCCAGAAATACCATAAGAACGTAAGTACCATACTGGGTCAGACCAATGGTCCATCAAACCCAGCACCTGTCTCCAACAGTGACCAATCTTGGTTGCTTGGAAGAAGTACCCAAGAGGTCACAATGGAACGAACTATTGCCTGTTGTTTACTCCCAGTTCCCGACAGTAAGAGGTCACATTCCCCAAACCTACCTCTAGCTAATAGCTGCTAATGGGCCTATCCACCAGAAACTTGTCCAATCCTGTTTTAAACCCAGCTATACTTGACCACATCTTCTGGCAACAAATTCCACAACTTGCTAGTTTCACGGAGTGTCCCTTAGTTCTATTACCATTTGAGAGGGTGAATAACTGTTCCCTATTTACTTGATTTTATAAACTTCTATCATATCCCCTCTGACATCTCTTCTCCAAGCTAAAGAGGCCCAACATGTCTAGCCTCTCCCCTTAGGGGAGCTGTTCCTTACCCTTGATCATTTTTGTTGCCCTGCTCTGTACCGTCTCTATTTCAACTATATCTTTTTGAGATGGGGCAACCAGAACTGTACATAATACTCAAGGTGTGGTCGCACTATCGATTTATATAGTGGCATTATGATATTTTCAGTTTTATTCTCTATCCCTTCACAAATAATTCCTAATATTGTTCGCTTTTCTGACCATGGCCGCACACTGAGCTGAGGGTTTCAGTTGTCCACAAGGACTCCAATGTCCTTTCCCTGAGTGCTATCTCCTAATTTAGAACCCATTGTTGTGTACATATAGTTTGGATTGTTTTTCTCTGTGTGCATACTTTACATTTGTCCGTATTCAATTTCACCTGCCATGTAGATGCCCAGTCTTCCAAGATCCTCCTGCAATTCCTCTCAGTCTACTCATGTTTTAACTACCTTGAATAACTTTGGGTCATCTGCAAGTCTGATCACTTCACTCTTTACTCCCTTTTCCAGATCATTAATAAATACATTAAACAGCACCGGTCCCAGTACAGATCCCTGGGGCACTCCACTATTTACTTTCCTCCATTGTTAAAGCTGACAAGTTAGTGTAGATTGGTTAAAGGATACGAAACAAAGAGCAGAACTGCTTCCTATCACATTACTTTTTAATTTCCTCAAGAGTTTCTCATGAGGGATCTTATCAAATGCTTTCTGAAAATCCAGGTATACTATATCAACCGGCTCCCCCTTATCCAGATGCTTATTTACACCCTAAAAATTCCAATTGATTAGTGAGGCATGAATTCCCTTTGCTAAATTCATGTGGACGCTTCCCCATTAAGCCATGGTTATCAATATGCCCAGTAATTCTGTTCTGAATTGTTTCCACCATTTTACCTGGCACCGAGGTCCGGCTCACTGGTCTGTAGTTTCCAGGATTGCCTCTGGAGTGGAACCCTTTTAAAATATCGGCGCTAGTTCGCTAGACTCCATTCCTCAGGTACAGTGGCAGATTTTAGCGATAGATTACAAATTACCAGTAGTAGACCTGCAATTTCATATTTGAGTTCCTTTAGAACTCGAGGGTCTATATCACCTAGTCCTGGTTATTTTACTATTTAGTTGGTCAATTTGCTCTAGAAACTCTTCCAGAGTCACGTTGATTTTCGACAGCTCTTCTGCTTCATCACCTACAAAGAACAGTTCCGGCATGGGTATTTCCCAAACATCCTCTGCAGTGAAGACCAAAGCAAAAAATTCATTCAGCTTCGCAAATAATTAATTCAGCTTCTCTGCAATGGTCTTATCCTCCCTGATCATCTAATGGCCCAACTGACTCTCTTTTTGCTTCTGATGTACGCAAAAATGTTTTATATTATTAGTTTTGGCATCTTTAGCAAGTTGCTCCTCAAATTCCCTCTTGGCCTGCCTAATAAATCTATTACATCTGCTTTGGCAATGCTTATGATCTTCCCTATCTACCTCATTGGGACTACCTTTCCATTTTTTAAAGGATGCATTTTTGGCTGTAATAGCCTCATTCACCTCACCATTTAGCCATAGACAGACAGATAAGGCCTCTTGCTACCTTTTTTAATTTGTGGAATAAATTTAATCTGTGCTTCCCAGATGGTGTTTTTAAATAGTCTCCATGCCTCTTGCAGACATTTAAGTCTCGCAACCGCTCCTTTTAATTTTCTTCTCACTAGTTTCTTTATTTTAGCATAGTCTCTCTTTTTGAAGTTAAATGTTACTGCGGTACTTTTATTCACCATTCTCCCTCCAGTAATTATGTCAAATTTTATTAGATTTTGATTGCTCTTGCCAAGTGGCTCCACCACCGTTACCCCTTGCACCAGGTCCTGCACTCCACTTTGGACTAGATCCACAGTAGCTCCTCCTCTCTGGTTCCAGGACCAGCTGCTCCAAGCAGCAATCATTTATGGTATCTAGAAACTACCTCTATATCATGCCCGGAGGAGACATTCACCCCATCAATATTAGGGTAACTGAAATCACCTATAATTACATTTCCAACTTAGGTAGCCTATCTGATCTCTGCTAGCATTTCATAGTCAGTGTGGGGATGATAGTATTGCCCCACTGTTATACTCTGCCCAGTTACGCACGGAATTTCTAGCCATAGAGATTCCAGGGTACAGTTCACTTCCTGTAAAATTTTAATCCTACTTGACTCAGTGCTACCTTTAACATATAGAGCCACTCCACCAGCTCAATCTACTCCATCATTTCAATATATTTTGTACCCTGGTATTACAGTATCCCATTGGTTATCCTCATTCAACCACGTCTCAGAGCTGCATATTATGTCTAGACCTTCATTTAGTGCCACACACTCCAATTGCCCAATCTTACTTTTTAGACTTCTAACATTTGCATATAGACATTTAAATGTATTCTTTTTATTCTTATTCTTAATGTGCTCATCAGAAGTAACTGTTTGAGTTACTGTAAACTGTTTGAGTTACTTGTGTCCTGTGATAAAGTTGGAACCAGTCTTTCAAGTTATGGTCTGGGGCACGACAGAAGGTTCCTGGAATTAAAAAAAAACTTAAGACAAATATTTTAATACACAAGGCACCATAAGGCAAAACTCTGCTGAGAGGCAAAAACCATGTCAAACTAATTGGCTCTTTAAATATAATACTCAGGAGAAAGAAAATCCAGAAAAACTATTGGAATTTCATCACCTTTAAACTCAAGAAATGCCTATTGAAATACTATGGTCAGCCAGAATTAGTCATTTGCAGTGAAGGAGGAACTGACAGTTGTGGGGCTCAAGGAGCTGCTGAGCCTAACGTATAGAAGCTGGGAAGAAGTGAAAAGTCAGCAGCTATCAAGACAATTTGTGGAGGTATTACTCCTGCCTCTGGTGGTCTATATCACTCTCCTAATTAGATATAACTTCCAAGATACATACACTTCTTATTTCAAATTATGCTGATGAAAAACTACCCAAATGAAAAGATGGGAGAGGGACTTGGAAAGAGAAACTGACCTAGACAAATAGGTCTCAGTATGGGAAAGAGGATACAGTTAATCAATTTGTGTAGGCCAAAACGAAAACTTTTACAGGATACTATACAGATGGTATTTAACCCCAGACAAAATTCAGCACATTTACTCAACACGGTAGGCCCTCTGTTGGAGGGGCTGTGATGAAACGGGAACATATCTGCATATGTGGTGTGGTGTCCACTAATTAATCAGTTTTGGGGGGGGGAAATTATCAAAGAAATTCAGTGTCTCTCAGATTGTCAAATCCCTAAAGACCCCCTGACATGTCTATTCAATGCCCCGGTGAAGGACCTGGAATTTAAACACAATGAAATATTATTCTCCTTTTTACTGTTAGCAGACAGACTCTGTGTAGCGGGTCATTGTAAAAGGGCAGCCTTCCTCCTGAGCTGTGGTAGAGTAAATTATGGAACACTCTGGTCATGGAAAAACTGTCCAATCAAGTGCACACCCAAGAAAAATGCTAAAAAGAACAAATATCTGGAGATTTGGGCTCCATTTATATCATACTCAGAGGACAAAGGCTCACAAGCCAATAAACCAGAACCTCTGGCCAGGTTTTTTGAATACTGTAAAGAAACAAGAATAGATGTGTAACACTGATAATGTATGTGATGGTCAAGACAAGGAATTTTTTTGGGGGGGGGGACGGGAGATTATAAGCTATGTATCCTAAGTATTGTGCAATATATAAGGTACATCGTTTTTGTTATATATTTATATTATGTGCTTGAATAAAAAGGGGTTGTTTTTTTTAAAAGAAATTCTGCAGAAATGTTAAGTTAGCTCATAAAGCTGAAGAAATCTTTTCTGTTTGCTAGGTTAATGTAAATTTATTGAATGACAAAATGCTTGCTATGGGGGGAAACTTTTTTTTAATGTACTCGGCATTTCATATAGGTGTACCTATATGGACATTTTATACAGACAATCAGGGTCTTCTAAACGTTTAGAAGAAACATAATAATGTTAGAATAGTCACATCACAAATGATCCCAATATTATTTGAGAATTAAGAATCATGAAAGTTACCACTATTATGGGCGAGGCTAAGGTTATACATGCATCTTTAGGAGCACAAAAAAGGAAATGCCAAGAAAAACTGCAACCAAACCATTCTATTAATGTAGTTTTCAAATGGAGTTTCTGCAAGTATCGCTTGAGGTCTTGTTCTTGAAATTTCTCTTTATTACCCCCTAATACTTTGTAAAAATATGAAAATAATCTCTTGTAAGGAGAAAAGTTTTATGTTAACAGAATAAAACACAAGCCTGAACAGCGAACAGTTATACTCACTTTTCCTTGTCTGACTTTTAGATTTGTGCAATATCTGGTACTAAAGGGTCATCTGGATTAGGGTCACAAAGTAAAGAGCATATGGATAATAGAACTAGATGAAAAAAGAAACTAGATTAAAAATGAATTTTTGTATATACAACATACTGATGAATTTTGAGGAACATATGCATAACATTAGTGCTAATTCTTATATTTCATGCGAGGGCAGGATCCCTGGCCAAGTTCCTCACAGAGTTTTCAGTTCAGTGCACATTCCAGAGTTCCCAAGACAAAGCTTTCTCTTCCCGCTTTAAAACTGATGCAATTTTAACTATAGCAGCACTTCCGTTCAGCTATCTTTCTTGTTCAACGTATCTCAACTGCCAGAGGCGGCTGGTGGGTTTTGATGTTGGAGGGGCACTGGGGCAGTAAGGCTGGGCTGGCCCGCCTGCGGCAAAACTGCGGCTGGGCCAGCGGGCCGGTAGGCCAGTGGCATGGCATAACCTAGCAGCAAGGAGTTCCCAAGGTTAACATCGGATAGAAGAAAAAACAGTCTACATGCACATCAAGCTTAAAATAAATAATTTGTAAACCCAAAACACAGGGAAACACCCAAAACACTGGCATAACCCAGCAGCAAGGAGTTCCCAGGGTTAACATCGGATGGAAGAAAACACAGTCTACATGCACATCAAGCTTAAAATAAAT
>QEPC01006748.1:1001564-1015451 GCA_003113815.1 Sphenodon punctatus | reverse complement strand
CCCCCATGTACCCCCCCGCTCCCTCCGTGTGCCTGCACTCCCCCCACCCCAGGCCCTGCAATTTACTTACCCCCCTCCTCGTCCTCAGCGCCACCGCCTGCATCCGTGGTCCAGGAAGGGACTACGACTAGGGAGAAGGGAGGAAGGGACTCGGGGAGACGCCTCTCAGAGTCCCTTCCTCTCTCCCTGCTGGAATCCAGCAGGGAGGGAGGAAGGGACTCGGGGAGGCTAAGAGCTGCGTGCGCGTCAGCAGCTCCCAGCCTGTGCAGGGGGTTGGGAGCTGCTGACGCACATGCAGCTCTTAGTTCATACAGGGGGCACCTCTATTGGGCGCCCCCGTATGAACTTTCCCTTTGCCCGGCCCCTGCAATGCAAGAGTGCCCCCCTGCAGCACTCTTGCATTGCAGGGTCCCTTTATGCGGAATGGACGGCTCTTCTAGCCACCCACTCCACATAAAGGGAGAACGGCTCCCTTTTGACCCTGAAGGCTTCCTTAGGAAGGTGACTCGAGTCACCGGCTGTGTGTGCATGCGCGCACACAGCCGGTGAGAATGTGCGGAGCCACCTCGAAGAACCTTGTTTAGCAAGGCAGAGACATTCAGACAGTTTCTGCCTTGCTAAATAAGGTTCTTCGAGGTGGCTCCGCACATTCAGCATGATGCTGACGTTGGCCGGTTTTTGTTTGTTTGTTTTGTTTTTTTTAAAGCGGCAGCCGCCGCCAGCCAAAGGAGCCCTAGATGGCCAGGAGGGGCATTGCCTCTCCCTCCCTAGAGGGCCCACCGCCCCGCCAACTGCATTAAATGAATCCATGCTACAATAAATTTTAATGAAATTCTCTCATTTTGTTGGTACTGCAGTTAGTTTCTCTAGTAAAGTTGTGCGTCAGAACATACACACACACAAAACTACGACTTTAAAGAACAATATTCCAAAAGGTGAACCAGAGAATGGGAAATAAGCTGCTTTCCAGAACTCTCTCTGGGATTAAACAATGACCTCGAAAGCCTCCCTGTCAATGCCCTGGTTAATTTACTGTATGACATTCTGACCTGCGCTATTGACACGGTGGTGCCCAGGTGTCCACTTCCTCCACAGCAGCAGCACAGGTCTCCTTGGTATACAGAGGACCCGAGCTGCAAGTGAGAGGGTTGGCAGAGTGCAGGTGGTGCTCAACTCGTGCTAAAGCTGACCAACTGTGGCATAGACTGCTTTTGAAGGACTATGCTGTGACAGTAGCAAAGCAAGGTTTCTTCACTGCCACCATAGCATCTGCAAAGCGCCATCCAGTAGAGCTTTTTTGGGTGGTGAACAGCTTATTAAATCCTGACCATCTCCACCTGGAGTTAGAATAATTGCCTACCTGCTGTGATGCGTTTGCCACCTACTTTGCAGACAAAGTCACTTGTATTTGGCTTGACTTGGGTACTGCTATTTTATTATTTATTTATTATATTTTTATCCCGCCCATCCTGCCTGTGGCAGCACTGAGCAGCAAACAACAAATATAAAATACAATTCTATAAAATCAATAAAACATCTATATAAAATATATACACAATTAATATTAACAAAAACCTACAACTGGGAAAATAAAATCCCACCCCTCCCTACCCTTCGCCAAACACCTGACAAAACAGCCAGGTCTTACAGCCACGGCGGAAGGAGACAAGTCTCTGGGAAAAATCAGACCCCCTCTGGCAGGGAGTTCCATAGCCTGGGGGCAACCACCAAAAAAATCCTATGATCGGTGATCACCCACCTTGTCCAAGGGACCTCCAAGAAGGCTCCCACCCAGACAACCACAGGTGCAGAGTCAGAGTTTGGGGTTGAGGAGGCCTGGTCTTGTCCGGTTTACTTGATCAGTTTCAATTAATCTCGCTCACCGATGCGGGGGATGTGCTTAGAGAAGTATGGGCGACCAGTTGTGAATTAGATCCAAGCCTGTCCTGGCTGGTGAAAGCCAACAGGGAGACAAGGGGGACATTGCTGGCTGGGTTTGTCAAAGTCTCCCTTCGATACAGCAGGGTACCTGATAGCCTCAAGGCTGCAATCGTCTACCCTCTGCTCAAGGAACTCTCTCTTAATGTTGACTCCCCTGCCAGCAATCGCCCTGTCTCTTAACCTCCCCTTTTTAGAGAAGGTTATTGAATGGGTGGTTGCCTTGCAGCTCCAGGTGTATCTTAATGCTATCAGTTTCCTGGACCCATGTCAGTCAGGTTTTCGCCCTGGGCATGGCACCAAGATTGCACTTCTGGCATTGGGTTGATGATCTCCTCTTTAAAATCGGTAGAGGAAATTGTACCCTTTTGATTCTGTTAGATCTTTCAGAGGCCTTGGATACCATTGACCAGGGGGTGTTGACACAGCTGCAGGACCTGGCTGGGGTGCATGGGACTGCTCAAGTGGTTCCACTCATTCCTTGCTCGGAGAATAGAGAGGGCAGTGATGGTCAGTGGCTCGTCATCCCCTCAGGAGCTCCCTTCTGGGTTCCTGAAGGGTTCCATCTTGTCTGCACTGCTGTTCAATGTGTGTCTGAGGTCCCTGGGCGAGATCATTTGGAGATTTGGAGTGAGATGCCATCAATATATGGATGACACCCAGCTCTCTCTCTCTCTCTCTCCTTTCCAATTGACCCACGACCTGCAGTCTCAGTGCTTACCCAGTGCCTGGCTGCCATTAGAGACTGGATGCGGGTGAGCCCATTGAAGCTGAATCCAGACAAGATCATGGTGATGATGGCTGGAAGATCTTGTGACCTGGGGGAGGTGGGAACCCATCATTTACGGGGTCTGGTCTCCCTTGGTCACTCAGGTTTGCAGCGCTAGGGTGCTCTTGGATCCACTGCTGTGCCTGGATTGTCAGGTTGCAGTGGTGGCCAGGAGTGTTTTTTACCAACTTCATCTGGTGAGAAGGCTGAAACCTTTTCTATGTGATTTGGATTTCACCACTGTCATCCATGCCTTTGTAACCTCGAGGCTAGGCTGCTGCAATGCGCTCTTTGTGGGGTTGCTCTTGAAAACTGTTCGGAAGATGCAGTTGGCGCAGAATGTGGCAGCCCACCTTCTGTCGGGGACGGGCTGCTGGGACCACACTACACCAGTGCTCCAGAGTTTTTACTGGCTGCCAAGAGTATTCCAAGCACAATTTAAGGTGCTGGTTTTAACCTATACAGCCTTGGCCTCAGGTATCTGAAAGACTGCCTCCTCCCTATGTAGCATCATGGCCTCTAAAGTCATCTGGAGATGCCTTCTTTCGAGTGCCAACTGCCTGTGAAGTTACGAGGGCACACAGGGGGGCATTCTCAGTTGCTGTCACAATTATGGAACTCCCTCCCCTTGCAAAACCTCCCAAGTCTGAGCCTGTTCGTCTTCCAGAGGAGATCCAAGACCTTTTTATTTGGCTAGGCGTTTGGGTGGGCAGGAATAGGGTTGGCTGGGTCTGGGTAGAAGGGTTTGGGAAGGACGATCGGTGGGTGGCTGGCTGGGATGATGTGGGTTTTAAGGGGTTTAAAATGTATTTGACTGGATATATTTCTTATGTTGTAACCACCCCCGACTCTTTGTAGAAGGGTGGAGTAAAAATGTAGATAAAAAAATAAATTTCCAGCTTTAACAAAACACAATGTAGACAAAATATGCTGAATGTATATACTGGAAACATTAGAGAGTTAAGTTGCAAATGGCTGATCAAACTCTTTTAAAAGTATGTCTTCAGCATATAAAGTAACTTGCTCAGTCACTGACAAAACAAATAATTCAATTTAGAAAGCTGGATATCAGACATACACAAGACCTGGTTGTATACACCACCTGGTTTCGGTTTCGGACCTGGCCACGATCATCCATGCTTTTATTACCTCTCGGTTAGACTACTGCAATGCGCTCTATGTGGGGCTACCTATGGTGACGGCTCGGAAGCTGCAGCTTGTGCAGAACGTGGCAGCCCAGCTCTTGGTCAGGCTGGGTCGCCGGGAGCACATTACACCAGTGCTCCGGTTTCTGCACTGGCTGCCAATAGTCTTCCAGGCCGATTTAAAGTGTTGGTTTTAACCTATAAAGCCTTACATGGCCTGGGCCCTGCTTACCTGCGAGATCACCTCATTCCCCGGGTTCTGGATCAGCCTCTGCGGTCATCCGGGGGCGCTGTGTTAGAGATCCCCTGGGTTTCCCAGGGGGCCACACAGAGCAGGGTGTTCTCAGTGGTCGTGCCATGCCTTTGGAACTCCCTCCCGGTGGGGGCCCATCTGGCCCCAGACCTCCTGATGCTCCATAGGAGCTGTAAGACCTGGCTGTTCCGCCAGGCATTTGGCGAGGGAGAGGGGTAAAGGGTGGGTGAGGAGGGTGGTGGGTGGTTTTTTTTTCCCCTGTTGTGTTTTAATGTTTTCAAATGTTTATAATTTGTATTTTATATTTTATATTTTTATTGTTGTTCGCCACTCTGAGCCACCTGTGGCGGGAAGAGTGGGGTAGAAATGTTTTAAATAAATAAAATAAAGACGACGTCGTTGATGAAACTCTCTCCCAAGTAAGCCAAGTGTTAAATTATATTAGCTATTGAGTCTGGTACGCAGAATGAGTGTGCGTGGGCAGCAGCTGCATTATATGATAGGAAAGAGATTCACCTGCTTGGTACAATTTACATCAGCTGAAGACTAGCAATTATCTTGCTTAAACTGAACACTAAATAATCCTTTTCTTTAAAAGGGGCATTGCTTAAGATAGATTGTTAAACACTGAAGTTTTCAGTTGCTGAACCTTTAACATTTTTAGAAGTTCATATTTTTTTTGTTGTATTCAGAATATTACACACATAAGGTGTTAAACAAGACGTTAGCTCACACTAAGTGGGTGTTCATCTGCCTGTCTTCGCCCCCACCGAACCTGCAGCCCCCACTAGCGGCAGAGTCTCCGAGAATGTGGAGCCTGCCATGCAGGCAGATGCATGTCCATGTCCCATCAACTAGGTTGCATGCAGCACCCCCACATGTACAGGTCTGCCAGCACCATAGAGTCGCAGGCAGAAATCCTAGAGTGTCTGAGGAGCTACCACTTCCTGTCCCTGTCTCCGCTCTTGCTCCCACTAGTGCCACAAGTGGGGGCTGCCTGCAAGCGCATAAAAGATACGTAGGGGGCTGCTGGTTTATTAGGTTGGACGCACTAAAAACAGGAGTGGGGCTGCAAGGACCGAACCCAGACTGCAGGCTATCATCTCACACCCCAAGTGTCAAGGGTGCTGAGGATGATACTCAGCTGTACCTCTCGTTTTAAACTGACCCAGGTCCTGCTGTCTCATTACTTTCCCAATGTTTGGAGGCCATGGCGGATTGGATGTGGCAGAGCAGACTGAAGCTTAATCCCGATAAGACGGAGGTGATGGTGGTGGGAAGGGCGAGGGAGGTACTGGCTCCCCTTGGTGTTTATCTATAAAGCCCTGCACGGTCTGGGCCCCTCATACCTCGGGGACCGCCTCGCCCTCTGCGCCTCAGAGCGATCCCTTCAGTCCACCGGGGGCACCTTTCTGGAGGTCCCCCGTGTAAAACAGGGGGCCACAATGGAGAGGGCATTCTCGGTGGCCGGGCCATAGCTTTGGAACTCCCTCCCGGAGGAAGCCCGCCTGTCCCCAGGTTTGTTGGCATTTCGTCGAGCCTGTAAGACCTGGCTGTTCACCCAGGCCTTCGGAGGGGAGGATGGGATAGTTGGGGGGTATTTTAAAGATATTTTAATGATATTTTAAAATTTGATGAATCGGGTTCTGTATTTTTAAACAGATTTTTAGGGTATTTTATTTGTGTGTTATGTTGTAAGCTGCCTTGAGATGCCATGGTCATGAGGGGGCAGCTAATAAATATTTATAATAAATAAATAATATAATATAATAAATAAGGGAATGGTTACATAAATATAACTAGTATTGACAAGAACTAAACATTCTGGCACCTATGCCTTGAACAAAGCAGCACTTTTACCATTGTTGAAATCCCCCCATTCAAAACACCTCCAAATGAGATGTAAAGCTCTGCCAGATCAAGCCAGCTTAACCTCAAGCCCACTGTTTCAAGGTCCACCATACTTTAGAACTGACAAAAAAAATTGTGATTGCCTAATAAGATGATAGCTTAACCATTTATATATAGTACTGGAATGTTCAGAAGACTGAGCAATCTTCATTACGCTTATGGGTCTGATCAGTTGGGTATAGCAAATGCAATGGAGTGATTTTTCATCCCACTAAATAAGGTATTTTAAAAGGCTGAATTTAGACCACAAGAAGTTGGTTCAAAGCCAGCCTCAAAAAGTAATCCCAAATTCAAGTCTCAGCATCTACATACAACAGTGCTCTCCACAGAAATAGGTGACTTGGTATTGTGTGTGCTTCATACCAATGAACAGTGACATAATTTAAAGTTGGAATTAGCAATTTAATTTTGAGGTTTCCTTGCTTTTGTGGTTCATAGCAAACTAAACATTTCATCTAGAAGTCTAATCACAGACTTCACACAGATCACTCACAAATCTCTCAGTCTAACCTACCTCACAGGGTTGTGAGGATTAAGAGTTGTGTTAGTGAATGTTACAGTTTATAAGTTAAAGAATGTAAGCCATCCTGAGCCTAAGCGATAGGGTGGGAGAAAAATATCTAAAGAAATAAAATAGTCCCCTTGTGTATGCCTCAATGGTGAGATCATTATATATAAAGGCATCTCTCCCACAGCCCCTAATGTCAATGGCACTGCATTTATTATTTTATTGAATGTGTTCTTCTGTTCCTAACATCTGACACTTTTAATGGGTTAATTTAAGAAGTTGCTAATAATACAAAAGACTCATGCAACATCACAGCAATATTGTAGTAGTGACTGGCCATGGTCTATAAACAGAATAAGAATCCTATACATTTCTCCACTGAAATAAACAATAAGAATAATAGTTCTGCTCCCATCTTGACACACTGTAATTATCAGCAATTGGTAGTGTACCAGCACAAAAAGGAGGCTGAACTAAAATACTATGGCAGCATAAGAGTGTTCACTGCCATTACGGGTGTAGAAAATCTTTAACATATCTATAAAATTACCTTTTGATACAGTCAGAGCTGGTGACCACTGCGACCTCAGGATATCAAGACAAATACTCCCATTACTGTTTATGTTTGGATGGTATATTTTTGTTGTGAAAGCAATCTGTGATTAACAAACAGAAGTGTTAGCTTCAAGTTCTGTTTATTTTATTGCAGCAGTAACACTAAGCACTGCCCCTTCTATGCCCTACCATTTCCTTCAAGATCTGACACACCTTCAACCAGCATTACACATAGACTTTTATTTACTACCAATATAAAACTATTGTACAGTTATCTGACCCTATATCTCCATTTCAAATAGGGCTGAAACAAGAACAAATTTTATTCTCGCGATAATCGAGATTCAGGATCGAGTTCTTGTAGACATCTCAACCTGGATTCAGATTCTCGTGAGATTTCTCACTCCCTTCACCCCACGTGCCCAGGCTGGGAGAAATTTAAGGAGGAAGGGAGGAAGCCACACTGTTCCCTGCCCAGCTTTCTTACTTTGTCAGAGACTGGCAGCTGTCTCTGTGGGGAAAGCTTTCCAATGACAGATTTTCAGGAATGGGAGGAGGGAGTGAGCAGACTCAGCTGATATCTTAGCATTCTATTGGCTAGCAGGAGTCAGCAGCCAATAGAATGCTGAAAAGCTGTACTGAGCCCATCTCCTGCCTTCAGCTCTTCCCCCATCCATCTGGAAGTCCTCTTCAGATGAGTGGGGGGAAAAGCAGGATGGAGGGGGCAGATGTTGAGCATTCTATTGGCTAGCAAGAGTCTAAGCACCCAACAGAATACAGAAAAGCTGTGTTGAGTCAGCCTCTTCCCTTCAGCTCCCCCTCCCATCTGGAAACAGGGTGGAGTACTGTAATTGATTTGCATGTGATTACCTTGTCTGGGTCTGGAAACAGATGGGAGGTGGAAGCTGAAGCGAAGAGGCGCGCTTAGTACAGCTTTTCTGCATTCTATTGGGTGCTCAGACCCCTGCTAGCCAATAGAACGTTCATGATCATAAAGTTGCTACCATGTAAACATCTTCGAGATGGCTCCAACCATTCTCACAACTGACAGCAGCAGCAGGAACCGCCCCCTGCTGGGGGCTGCTCTAGGCTGTCTGCTCCTTGGTGCAGACGCTTCACAGAGCAGTCAGGTTTTGTCAGGAGAGGAGGCTTTTTGTTGGAGGCAGGAGGAGGCAAAAAGTTGGAGTGACAGCAGGAGCCAGGGACGCTGTAGGCGGTCTGCTCCTCGGCACTGATGAGTGCTTCAAAGAGCAGTGAGATTCTGCCGGGAGAGGAGGCTCTGTTGGAGGTGGGAAGGGAGCAAGTCTTCTGCATTTGTCCTCTTGTTTACCTGACTCTGTGGTAGTAGCTGTAGTTTGTGTTGCGCTCTCTCTCTCTCTCTCTGTGAGGAGGAGAGGGAGGAGCGAGCTACCACCACCAGCAGCAACACTCCCCATCCTGTCAGTGATCTGTGCCCTCCGGATCCCCTGTACAGGAGATATAGCAGCAGCGGTGCGTCCATTCGCCTCACGGTCTCCTCTTACATAGAGAATTATAATGCCTCTTTCCTGTCAGTCAGTGCTCTGTGCCGAGACGCAGGAGACAGTGACACTCATTACCATTAGCCTCAATTTCCATTCGCCTCAGTTGCCTCTCACATTGAAATTAAAGGCTCCGTCCTGTCATTAGTATTCTTCCATTGAATGTATTTAAAGCCAGTTAGGCGGTAGCTGTCTCAGAAAAGAGAAATTTACATGAAGGCTAGATTCGGTCTAACAAGCCGCGAAAGCGGTTGGAAGGAACTGACAGTTGAGAGCAGGAAGTGCCTTACATAAGCTGGGAGGTCACATGGTTAAAAATGTGCACATGGCTAGGGAATGTCCAACAAGGGCACTCAAAGAAGAACTGCCCCCTCCATCCTACTCTCCCTCCTCCCATCTAGAAAGGACTTCCAGATGGGAGGGGGGGGAAAGAGAGTTGAAGGCAAGAGGCAGGCTGTGAGGTTTTACGGGGTTTGGAGAAGAGAGGGGAACCCACAGGCCTGTACAGCAGCTAACTCCTCCCACGCAAGGGACTCCTATGGGGAACGAGTGCTCACGCTTGGACTGAGAAAGAAGTTCCCTCAGGTTGTAAGGTGGCCCACGAAGCCTCGCTAGAGACAGAGCCGTTTCATCATAGGGAATGGGATCAGTAGAAGCGTGTGCAAGCCCCCTCCTCTGGCCACAGGGGGACAAGGTCCCTGCCCACACGTCCACGCCCCACACCCTTCCGGACTCACAGTGTAAGGGGGAATGCACCGCGTGGGGGGGGAAGGTGAGGAAGGGGGAGAAGACCCCGGGAAGGGGAAACGGGAGCAGGGGAAACTACCACCAGCCTATAGGAATGACAATCAGGAATTACCGGGAATTAGAACTCTTAGTGCACACAATAGACAACACACTCTTTCAGACAGCCGCTCACTCACCTGACACTCCACTCGCACACGCCACGCACCCTCCTCGCACACCCACGCTCTCCAAAGTCGCAATAGGGATCTTTGTCTCACACAACGCTCCGGGGGCCAGCTTCACAAGTGAACAGTGATTGACTGCCTTAAATCCCCTTGGCCCCGCCCCGTTGCGCTTGCAGACGGGAATTAGAACTCTTAGTGCACACAATAGACAACACACTCTTTCAGACAGCCGCTCACTCACCTGACACTCCACTTGCACACGCCACGCACCCTCCTCGCACACCCACGCTCTCCAAAGTCGCAATAGGGATCTTTGTCTCACACAACGCTCCGGGGGCCAGCTTCACAAGTGAACAGTGATTGACTGCCTTAAATCCCCTTGGCCCCGCCCCGTTGCGCTTGCAGACGCGCAGAGCGTTTCAACGTTACTCCTGACTCCACCCCCTGTTCCTCTGGGGCTGTGATGTTTTCCCCAGTGCTTCCCTGCGCTTGCTGTTCTACTTCCTGGTCCCGGGGAACACCGCCGGCATCCTTCTCTACTGATTGTGCCTCGCTATTCTCATGTAGGTCGGGTGTGCTATCACCTGGTGTGCGGTTCGGGGGTTCGGGGTTCCTACCCTTCCTATGGGGTCCCCTCCGTCCCCGTACCCTGACACAGGCTCAGTACAGCTTTTCCGCATTCTATTGGCTGCTAACTCATGCTAGCCAATAGAATGCTAAGGTATCAGCTGAGTCTGCTCCCTCCCTCCTCCCATTCCTGAAAATCTGCCATCCGAAAGCTTTCCCCAGCTCCCAGCCCCCGACAAAGTAAGAAAGCTGGCCAGGGAACAGTGTGGCTTCCTCCTCAATCCTTCCTTCCCTCCCCCCATCAGCACCAAGTATTCTATTTTTCAAGGTTCTCGTTTTTCTCAACGAGAAAATCCAGCTGATTCTCGTCTTGTTCTCATTTGCAAGAACAAGACAAGTAGTGTGATTCTCCTTGAGAAACATGAGAAATCAAGAATAGAGTTTCAGCCCTAGTTTCAAATTCATTCAAGGCAACAAAGGCAGACAGCTCTTGCTGAGCATTTGGCTTTTAACACGCACGAGTGAGTTTTGACCAATACCGATAAAGAAAGCACTGACCAAGGATGTTCGTAACACATTTTAAAGAAAATTATATACTTACTTTTGGTGGTTTGAAAGGATAGTCTGTTGGAAAATGTACCGTGAGAAAAAAGACTCCCCCTTGATATGCACTATCAGGCTGGAAAAAATAAATAAATTATGCTTTAACATTTGGTTTTAGGTTCCTTTTGAATTTGATGAACGTTTCCAAAATAGTCAGTTGGGCCAAAATCTTTTCCTTAGAATACAAACTCAAGATGAAATCCTCCCTCAAAGTCTGCGTAGCAACAGCACAGCCACCACTGTAGCAGCAATTACTGAGAAGTGCACTGATGTGTCTGCACACTGTTACCCAACTCCATGGCAGTAACTGTGAAGTCATTGCATTGCAGAGCACATAGAAAAAATGTTCAAACTGCTCTGTTTATGGCACCCTCTGGACTGACTGTGAGAGGACACCCATTGGGCGACAGCATAAATAAGGAGCTATCCCAAACTCAAAACTGACAAGTCCAACAAGCCTCAGCTGGACAGTGAAATTGGCAAGTGGCTCCAGTATTCAAGTGGCTCAGTTTTTCAGTGACAAAGGAAGTAGAATGACCCCTTGCTGCCTAGCTGAACAACATTCTGTGGCAGGGTGATGTCACTGAACAAAAGTTAAATGTGCACCATGTTACTGATTGCACCGCAGGTCTCCTCAGGAGTTCTGCCGACTAATTCCAGGCAGAAAACCATGGCAAACCCGTTTGAACTGTGGCAAAATCAGTCTTTGAAGTTAAGATAACAATTGCCTCAGTGTTGGGCAGCAGGAACAGTGGCAAGTGTTACACAGACACCCCTCACCCTCCCATTGATGGAGTAAATAAGAGGAAAATGTGCTTGATTGTCCCTGGAACATCTGGGAAGTAAGGGACTTGCATAGATCAGTCATATGAACTTACTAAGCCCTCAGTACAACAGAGCCAATGCTCCTGCAGTATATCCACAGCCTTCCTCCAGCTTTAAGCCACAAATATACCTACCTTAAGTGGTTTCTCTTTGCAAGTACAAGGAGTAGATTTTCCCACCATTTTACAGCTAATTGTGATAGCATCAAGAATAGTCCATGCACATTCTAGGAGCATGCATGCAAAACTCTTCAACAGCCAAGACCACACTCAGGTGACTTGACTTGGGGAAGCAAAAAATGTTCCAGACTTTGTTTATTCTTAAGGCATGATTAGAAAATTGATGACTGCCACAAAGCAGTGTAAGTACACAAGCTTTGCATGCATCCTGTGTAAATCTAAGGTAGCCATTCAGATAGAGAGGGACTGTTATAGCTAGCACTTTTTCTTATTTAGATCAGGGTGTCAGAAAAAGCCACATGAATGCTTCATTTTATAACAGCCTTAAAATGAAGGAATTGTTGCAGTATAAGACAAGTTAAACATAGTATTGCTAAGATGCCCTTACGTAATACCAAAAGAAATTGTCACTCCTTCCAATTAGATTTAGTAGAAGATCTTTCAAGCACACAAAATTGATTTGTCACCAAAATCTGACAACGGTTCAAAAAGTTGAGAAGACGACGTTGTCATAAGTTAGATACAAGGAATAGAAAACTGAGTGGAGAAAGCCCTTTTCCTAACCAGTAAGGTGTCTGCTATAACCCTATAATGTTGCTGAACGTGGATAAGTAGCCAGGAAGAATAATTTCAATATAACTTGGAAGTTTGCTCCTGGTTGAACTTGATTGACTTGAAGCAATGAATGTGAAATACTTACGCTGGGCAACCCTCCAAGGTGGCATATACTAGATTAAACTACTATTAGACACAAGAAGTCAAGCTTGAGCAAATTGCATAGTCCTGTGCTCACTGCAGTCCAAAAGGAAGTGAGAATATTTAAAACGTATGTCTATTTCTAGAGACCATAAGCATATCATACTGTTACTGCGCCTCCAGCAAATATTAAGTGAAAAGCAAAACAATCCATTCACATCCTTGATCAGAAAAGTCTGCCTTCATTTCTGTGCCGTTTAAATCCATTAATGAAAAATATATTTCTATATAGCAGAATAATAATAAGAAACTAGTGATATGAGGAGGAAATTTTTTCAAAATGATATATTTTCTGCTATATTTTTCCCGAACATTTTTCGATTCTAAAAATGTACTCCATAAAATGATTTAGTAACATAATTGTAATGTAACATTTTTTTCCTAACTAAATATTTCAGTTCAACTACTTTTGACTATTGTAAAAACATTTGAGATATTTATCCAGCACATAAAGTTAACAGTGTATGTCTGCTAATTCAAATCCCAATCAATTTAGGGCATTGGAAAATTTTCCAATTCAAAATTTTCAAGAAAACCACATCACTGGGAGAAACACAATGGGTTAGATCTAAATTTAGTGCTCCTGCTATCAAGGCATCCAGCACTGGCATAAGTGGAGGCTGGTGGCAAAGGATTTTTAAATGGTTTTATGTATGTGCCTATATTAAGATTGAATTTTTTAAAGAAAGACCTCCTGTACTATTCATCATGTGCTCTGAACTTAGCTCTATATCCATGGTTGCTTTTTGCCATTTTTGTTTAAACAAAGCAGAGAAGAGGGCAGAAATGAAGCTCAGTTAAACAGGACAGTAACTTCCAGCTGCCAAACAGCAGAGTGACCGTCAATACACTACTGAAAAGGAGACCTCAACTCAGATAGTCTCTCGTAACTGGTGAAGATATAGTATGTTAAATCGTTCTGTCATTGGTAGCTGAAGATGCCCAAACACAAATCATCTTTGAGAAGCCAACTTTAATTTTTTAACTGTCTAATACTTCTATTTAGATCAAAGTGCAAATTTATCCAAATTTTTTTTATTTTATTTTATTTATTTTTTAAAATTTCTATCCCGTTCATCCTGCCACAGGCAGCTCTGGGTGGCTTACAACAATTACAACAACAACAACTTACACACACACACACACACACACACACACCAGGGAGCAATTAAAAAATATCCCTAACCGCCCGCACCCTAACCCATTCCCCCCACCCTACCCATCCTCCCCACTTCGATCTGAAATTCTAGATCAAAGTGCAATTCTAGAGCAAATTAACTAAACACTAGGGGTGGGAAACCGGTAGAATCCGGTATCCGATAATGCCGGTATCGGGCGTACCGGCATTATCGGATTCGACCCGGTAATCCGGACCCGGTACCGGATTCCGGGGTACCGGATTTTTCTTGCATTGCAGCCATTTAAAAATGGCTGCAATGTAAAAAAA
>QEPC01006748.1:965001-992782 GCA_003113815.1 Sphenodon punctatus | reverse complement strand
CCCCCCCCCCCCCCCACCTGTGACCTGTTGGGTACTTCTGCCAAGCGACAAAGACTGGCCACTGATGGAGACAGGTGCTGTGTCTGATGAACCATTAGTCTGACCCAGTATGGCACTTCTTAAGTTCTGTCAAATAATAGTAGAACTAGAGGGCACTATGAAACTAACCAGCAGCAGATTCAAAACAAACTAAAAGGAAGTACTTTTTTATTCAACATATAATTACATTTTGGAACTTGTTACCAGAAGATGCATTTTTAAGAGGATTAGATAAATTCCTTGATAGGTCCAAATATGGTTATTAGTCATGCTGGTTGGCAAGGCAATCTCCAACTGTCAGGAGCTGGGAGTAAATAGTAAGGAATGGACCACTCCATTATGATCGGTTGTGTACTTCTCTGAACCAAAGGTGGTCACTGTGAGAGACAGGACGCTGAGCAGGATGGACCACTGGTCTGATCCAGTATGCTGCTTCTTATGTTCTCATATTTCAGCTGGTTCCTCTCACTGGAAATTGTCACAACAAGGTGTTTAGCAAACAAAGTAAGTGTTTGAGATTTAAACCTGGTTATTTTATATTTCACCTGAAAAAGCAGTAAGAAATAGTCAAATATTTCAGCAAGGTTACATTGTTTTCCTTTTAAAATATCACTTTATAAAGATATCACTTTACTACTATATTTTTATTGTTTTCCTGGGTAGGTTGTACCTGATCCATTAATTTCTTAGTTACTACTGTGTTCTGAACTCTACTGTACTGAGTAGTAAGAAGGGAAGCATATTCTTTTTCTCAATACAAAGCACATAACTATACTAGTGGCAGTATGGCTTGATGACTCAGATTTTCAGAAGGCCACATTAAACTAGAAAGCCTAAACATTACTGAGTTTAAGGGTAGACTACATTTAGATACTAATTTCAGCTAGTCCATGACTGCCTCAGTAAATCCTAAGTTTCTGCATAGTCCCACAAGATACAATTAAAGATTTTCCTATTCTATTCCCTCCATCATTACTTACTATTTTATTTAAAACGTCTAATAAAAGCTGTTTTTCTCTACAGTGGTTTCTAAGAACAGCATTCTATAGCGTAGATGGCAACTGAAAGAATTAAAGGAATTTTAACATTCAAAGCTTTGAGTCTAAGATACAAGCAGCTCTGCAATTGCTCACAATACTTCTCCCCAAATAACAAGACTCTGACCTTACTAGTAAGGCTGTATTCACATGAGAAACAGCCCAGGAAAATCTCTCTTCTGATATATATATGTATATGTATTCTTTTATCATGTGAAAGGCTAGTTTACAGTATGCTCCAGGTCTAATGCATATTTAATTTTCTTGCAGCAGTAGCTGCAAGAAAGTTCAAGTCAGAACCGCTCTCTATTATAAACAGGTGAAGCCCCGATATTGAGGAAACCACTCCAGCTACAGTTCTGAAAGTTTATCCATGGCTTATACTTGTGGGGACCATCATATGTGCAACGTGTGAAGAAGTTCAAGTTAGAAAATCAAAAGTTATAACTGTTTAAAACTTAATTGGTTATAGTCAAAATGCACAGCATGTCGACTATTTTGAATCATCGATATCTCCTCTCCCCCCAATGAATGGAGCTCCCAGATTTCACAGCCTCGGAGCTTTAGATCTAGATCCAGTGCTGATCTAGTGTGATAATGATTGGTGCAGCCAAAAACAAGTTATTAAACATTAAAAAAAATCAATTCTACTGGCTGGTGCATATGCAGTCAAGCAGCTGCTGTTAGAAAAGTTGCAGACTTTTCATCCCGCGTGAAAAGTTGCAGACTTTTCATCCCGCGTGAAAAGTTGCAGACTTTTCATCCCGCGTGAAAAGTTGCAGACTTTTCATCCCGCGTGAAAAGTTGCAGACTTTTCATCCCGCGTGAAAAGTTGCAGACTTTTCATCCCGCGTGAAAAGTTGCAGACTTTTCATCCCGCGTGAAAAGTTGCAGACTTTTCATCCCGCGTGAAAAGTTGCAGACTTTTCATCCCGCGTGAAAAGTTGCAGACTTTTCATCCCGCGTGAAAAGTTGCAGACTTTTCATCCCGCGTGAAAAGTTGCAGACTTTTCATCCCGCGTGAAAAGTTGCAGACTTTTCATCCCGCGTGAAAAGTTGCAGACTTTTCATCCCGCGTGAAAAGTTGCAGACTTTTCATCCCGCGTGAAAAGTTGCAGACTTTTCATCCCGCGTGAAAAGTTGCAGACTTTTCATCCCGCGTGAAAAGTTGCAGACTTTTCATCCCGCGTGAAAAGTTGCAGACTTTTCATCCCGCGTGAAAAGTTGCAGACTTTTCATCCCGCGTGAAAAGTTGCAGACTTTTCATCCCGCGTGAAAAGTTGCAGACTTTTCATCCCGCGTGAAAAGTTGCAGACTTTTCATCCCGCGTGAAAAGTTGCAGACTTTTCATCCCGCGTGAAAAGTTGCAGACTTTTCATCCCGCGTGAAAAGTTGCAGACTTTTCATCCCGCGTGAAAAGTTGCAGACTTTTCATCCCGCGTGAAAAGTTGCAGACTTTTCATCCCGCGTGAAAAGTTGCAGACTTTTCATCCCGCGTGAAAAGTTGCAGACTTTTCATCCCGCGTGAAAAGTTGCAGACTTTTCATCCCGCGTGAAAAGTTGCAGACTTTTCATCCCGCGTGAAAAGTTGCAGACTTTTCATCCCGCGTGAAAAGTTGCAGACTTTTCATCCCGCGTGAAAAGTTGCAGACTTTTCATCCCGCGTGAAAAGTTGCAGACTTTTCATCCCGCGTGAAAAGTTGCAGACTTTTCATCCCGCGTGAAAAGTTGCAGACTTTTCATCCCGCGTGAAAAGTTGCAGACTTTTCATCCCGCGNAGAGAAGAGGAGAGGGCCAAGGACAGAGCCTTGGGGAACACCAACCGAGAGGGGAAGGGAGGAGGAGGTGGAGTTGGCAAGAGACACATTGAAGAGGCAGTCAGAGAGGTAGGCAGAGAACCAGTCAAGGATGGAGCCACGGAAGCCAAGGGAGTGAAGCAAGTCCAGCAAGAGTGAGTGGTCAACAGTATCGAAGGCAGCAGAGAGTTCAAGGAGGACAAGAATGGAGTAGAGACGATTAGATTTAGCCACAAGAAGATTGTTGGTGATCTTAGTGAGAGCAGTTTCAATAGAGTAAGGGGGCGAAAGCCAGATTGGAGGGGGTCAAGGGAGGAGTTGGCGGAGAGAAAGTCAAGACAGCGGGAGTAGACAATACGTTGAAGCAGCTTGGAAACAAAAGGAAGGAGTGAGACAGGATGGTAGCTACAAGGGTCAGGGGGTCTCAAGAGTGGACTTTTTGAAGATAGAAGACACAGTGGCATGCTTGAAGGCAGAAGGGAAGGAGTCAGTAGAGAGAGAGGTTGATGATGTGCAGGAGGGAAGGGGCAACAGTGGAAGCAATGGACGTCAGGAGGCGGGAGGGGATGGGATCAAGGGGAAGTGGAAGGGTTGGAGGAGGAGAGCAGGAGGGGGAGGAGGGAGTAGGAAGAGGAGGGGACCAGGAAGCAAGATTCTGAGCAGAAAGAGAAGAGGGAGGAGGATGGGGGACTTGAGGAGGGAGTCAAAGGTGGAGAACAGGCAGCAAGGGTCCCGAGGACAGGACTCAATGCGAAAGGCATGGTAATGCTGTCTAGCGAGGGAGATAGCAGAAGGGAGAAGAGACAGAATTTGAAATGAAGTCAGCCAGCATGAAAGTGGGATTTGCGCCAGAGGCGTTCAGCAACATGGGTGCAGAAGCAGAGGTGGCGGATACTGGGGGTGAGCCAAGGATGGGGGTTGTGGGAGCGGGTGGGAGGAGAGGGGGGCAAGGGAGTCAAGGGTGGAGGAGAGAGAGGCACTGAAAGCAGAAATGGCAGAGTCAGGGGAGGAGGAGAAGACTGAGGGGAGAAGGAGGTGAGAGAGAGGAGGCAAAATTTGCATATATCTGTATATTTATTTATTTGAACGATTTTCTATTCCAGCCCTCCTGCTCCAGACAGCCTGGGGCAGCTCACATCATAAAAACACAAAATCCACAACACAATAAAAGAGAAGGAAAACAGAACCAACCCACCCAGCCCTCGCAATCCTAACCCACCCCACCCCATCTCCCTTGTCAAAAGCCAGGTAAAACAGCCAGGTCTTACACATGCAGAAGAAAGGGGGGGGAGATCTGGTACCAACTGGGCCTCAGCTGTGAGAGTTCCACAGCCTAGGTGTGACCACCGAGAACGCCCTTTCCATAGTGGCCCCAACCCCGGGCCACTCGGGGGACCACAAGAAGGGTGCTCTGGAGGACCACAGAGGTCGATCCAGGGCACAGAGAGTGAGGCGATCCCACAGGTAAGTCAGGTCAAGGCTTTATAGGTCAAAATCAACACCTTGAATTGGGCCTGGAAGACTATCGGCAGCCAGTGCAAAGCCCGGAGCACCGGTGTAATGTGCTCACGGCAGTCCGACCCCACAAGGAGATGGGCCACAGCTTTCTGCACTAGCTGCAGTCTCCGAACCATCACCATGGGTAGCCCCACATAGAGCGCATTGCAGTAATCCAATCTCAAGGTAATGAAAGCATGGATGATAGTAGCCAGGTCACTATCTGAAACGTACGGCCGAAGTTGTCACACCAGAATGCACTCCTCACCACAGCCCCCACCTGGAGGTCCAGACGGAGCTGAGGATCAAGGAGCATGCCCAGACTGCAAACCTGGAAAGCCAGGGGAGGGTGAATACCATCAATAATGGGAGCCAGCACATCCACTGTCTTACCTACTACCATCACCTCCGTCTTGTCGGGATTCAACTTCAGTAAGATTTGCATGCAGCCCCAAGCATCGTTGTGTGGGACTGAATTAGAAGGCTAGAACTGCCCTGCGAAGCAATGAACCTGCTGCCAATCTGAGGGAAGGGGAAACTGCCCAGCCAGTTTGTGCCCCAAGCCTGGAATTCCTGCCTTGCCCCATAGCTCTGCATCTCACTCCCAGTTCATTGTATAACATGTATACAATTTATGTAAACAGAGTGAAGGCAGTTTGAAAAAATTGTTTGGCGTTGAGTTACAATAATAAAGAAATCATCAATAAAGAAATAATGTGATAGTTTAGTTAGTGATAAATAATAAAATTATGTATGGTAAGGAAGTAAGTATATATATTACATTAATGTTGATGCTAATTATGGAATATAGATAGAAAATCTGTAAAGAATTTCCATGCTTTTTGGTGTTTAATTTTTGTTGTAACGTATGTTAAATATTTTTAAAATTGGAATTATAATTAATTTTCATTTTTTTTGGAATTTAAGTTAGGGAAAAATGTATTTTGTGAAATAGTTTCAATCAATCCATCCATCATTATTATAAACAAGGGGGTAACCCTTAGGCCATAACCTGAACAGAAATTTCAAAAATACCATTTATAAAAAGCAAATACTGCCAAAACAAGTAATGAAAATGATGCTATATATAACTTAAAATACTATGCAGATCCAAAACCAAGTTATTCTCAAAAGGTTGTTCAGGACTTATAACTAAATCCAATCAGTCAAGAAAACAAGATCTAAAAGCTAGGTGGCCTGAAATTCATAAAGCGTTCTTGCTTTGTAAAAGCCTTCAATAAAAAGGTAGCCACTGCCTTAGTGATTTCAGGGGATTGATCTGCTAATAAAATTTGTAGTAATTCAGAATTTGCTCTTCCTGGGTATCTAACTAGAATTGAATCCAGAAATTGATTTCTTATCTCCTTATAAAGTTGGCACCCAATTAACACATGGCTCGCTGTTTCTACCTGCTCAAAATCAAAAGGGCAGAGCCGATCGTTAAAAGGTACCGCCATACAATGTCCCTCCAACAGCTTAGTGGGAAGAGCGTTAAGATGAGCCAAAAAAAATTTTTTAACAAGCCCACAGGACAAGTTATCCTGTAAATATCTGGTCGGGAGCCAGATTTTTGGGGGGAGATTGTAATAACTCCCCAATGAGGGAAGATATAGCCTGCCGCCATGTCCTCTTGGTAGGCTATATCTTCAATTTGTCTGTAAATTTCTGCTTTGGCCGCCAAAGGTGCCTTACCCTGGAAATATGTTAATGAAAACCCTGATTTGTTCATGGTACACAACCATGTGGATTGAAAGGAATCCTTGGCAAGATGGAAAAATAAGCCTGGTTGAGGAGGTAATTGGACACGCAGCCAAAGAAAGATGGCATATTTTAGGGCTCGCATATTCCAGCTTAATGTGAAATGATTTTGAAAAGGAAAGTTTTTTTGTTTTGGAAATGGTTCTGCCTTTAACGTTTTTTTTTAAATGGTAAAGTTTTTTGTTTTAGAAAATCAACTATTTTAAATTCAGAAGCTGAAGTTTAACAATTGGGCTAATTCTCACATACGCATCATTTGTAATGTGTGAAGGGATTGATCCTGCTGTCATTCCAGGTGGTGCCCCACAATGCACTGCAAAACAAAAAATAAGAAGCCGGGGAATCATCATGGGATACCTAACAACAGCGACAGCAATTTGTGTGGTAACTTTTAAAGCAGGAGCAGGAACATGAGAACAGTTAAAACCCACAATTACACTCTTAAGCATGAAATTGAAGAGCGGGAGAAAAGGTTTGTGTGAATATAGCCAGAGTCTTTCTGCTCCCACATCCTCCAAAAAAGATATTAGCCTAATAGCTTTCAAGATTAAGGTTCAAGATCACCATGCACATTCTAAAATTAGACAGTATAGTAAGATTTGAAAGGCTCAGATAGCTGGCCTATGCCAGAGTTTTGTCCTGGTATTTAATTTTGCAGCTACCTTTAGCACAGGGATTCTCAACCTGGTGCTTGGGAGCACTGTCACTCTAGTCACACACATCCTTTTAGAAACACCTTTGTTTCTCAAGTGTCAAAATGCAAAGAGAAATATAGTTAGCACTCCAAATTCAGTTAGTTTACATGTTCTCTCCCCTCATGATGTCTAGTATTTTTAGGTGGGAGTCTGACAATTTCAGATGCCTGAGTGAAAGTGTACTTAAATTATCTGAACAGGATGGTCAACAATAGTACAATCATCAAATTATTTCCTTGACATTCTGAGAGTCAGCATGCCACTTAACTATACCTGATTTCCGATTGTGAAGTTGCACTGTAGCCCAGAGAGGTCATTTCAGTTTAACCTCTGTCCAATGAAGGTAAAGGCAAAACCCTTTGAAAGTGCAGTTTTCTTTTTAATGTAAGTACTCCGATTTCATGGAGAGGAATGATGTGGAGAACAAGTTATCTATGCAAAGCCTAGTCACTGGCAGTTCAAGAAGGAATCAACAAGTTTCAAATTTCCAAGAGTCATGAAAGCAGTTGCAAGCAACATCTTAAATCAACAAGGCAGAGAGCTGAAGGCATAACTTCTCTTGACAGTAGATTACAGTTTGCAACTTCAGAGGGAATGGGAGAAGTTTAATTTTGCAGAAAGTTATCTAGGGTCTGCAGATGAAAGTCATCACCCTCAGAAGAAATATATTAAGTGTTGTAGTACTACCAAAGAATGTTTGCAAAAGTTGAGAAACCAATCAAAATTTGTACTGAATGCAATACAGTGATTTATTGAAAACAGAATGCAGAATTAAAAAGAAAGACTTGGCAAAGCATAGGGCATACCTCTTAACAAGGGTGGAATTTCTCAATTGTTTGAAAGGACATTTCCCTTTCATATTCAGAGACACCCTTTTGAAACTCATGACAAAAGTTCAGAAGAACTGAGTAGAGGTCATTTTTTCCTATACAGTTAGATGCTTGGTGACGATGTATCTTGCCTACTCTAGAAGTTACAATATTTCCCAAATTGCTACATTTGTGCTGAGTTAGAGGAGCAGATGTTCATTGAAACTGTCAAGAACAGTTCTGTAGTAGGAGTCAGAGTGAAAAATCTTTTCATTAACACAAGACAGCAGTTCCCCAAAAGAGAGGATACAGCAGTTGAATTGCTTCTTCCAAAGCCTTTACAACAATTCAGCAGCTACCAACCCCAATGTACTCATTTGAAAATGGAGGCAAGTGTCATGGTGAAGGAACTACTATGCAGATGCTCAAGAGCACACCACAGGCTTGGTCAACAAGTTTCTTCTCACTTGGAAGAAAAGATTGGTAGACTCTTTCTGGGAGAGAAGTTCAAGTTTCTAAAAAAGATATATTTACACTACCACTAGCCTTGCTAGTTTCTCTGCAAGTTCATCAAGGCCCAGTGCATCCCAGACTAGGGGCTCCAACTTGGGCGGATATAGTCTCCACCCGTAGGTTTGGCAGCACTACTATGAGACCCTTTTCTCCCATACTAGGAATGTTGGTATAGGGCCAGATATAGATACAGCCTCCGTAAGCAGATTCCAGGAATGGCCTCCAGTTACCATGGAGGAAGTGATTGAGCTTATAGCTGGACTCAAAACAGGGAAAGCCCCTGGCCCAGATTTTTTATCCCGAGGTGCTAAAAAGTAACCCTGTGGGGTGGGCTAAGGTACTAGCCCCTCTCTTTTCCTCTGTCAATAATACGGGTGCCCTCCCACAGGCTTGGACAACCAGTATAGTGGTCCCCATCCATAAAAAAGGGAATTTAAAACTCCCAGAGAATTATCGACCTATAAGTCTCCTCAGCGTAGTGGCTAAATTATATTCTAAGCTCTTACTGAACAGATTACAATTATGGATGGACAAGAACTCTATTATTGAGCCGGAGCAGGCAGGCTTTCGTGGGGGGATGGCTACCACCGACCATATATTTACCCTATCCACTTTAATGACAAAATATACTTCTCACCGCAGGAAATTATTTTTGTGCTTTATAGATCTTGAGAAAGCATTTGATTCAGTTTGTAGAGAGCGCCTCTGGACAAAATTAAGATCCCTTGATATGGAACCCAGACTCTTGTATTTAATTATGAAACTACATGAGCGAAATTCGCTCCGGGTTCGTTATAACAATAATGGGGCTCTGTCGCAATCAATAGAGGTGCAAGTAGGAGTGCGACAGGGATGCCTGCTCGCCCCTGCCCTCTTTAATCTTTATTTAAATAATTCAGTGTACACCTTAAAACAAACAGATACGCACGCCCCTAAAGTAGGAGACCGTAGGATCCCACTGTTGCTTTATGCGGACGACACAGTCTTAATCTCCCAGACAAAAATTGGACTGAGGCGAGCCATGCAATCTTTTGGCGCCTACTGCCAGGCCGAATTACTATCAATTAACTTTACTAAAACGAAGGTCATGGTGGCAGGGGCCAGGGGTAACCAGAAACGTCATACTTGGTTTATCGGCCCAAATTCCATTGAACAAGTCCGGTCCTACAAATACCTGGGGGTAATATTTGCTTCTAATGGGGGCTGGAGAGAACATTTCGTGGCAGCCCAAGTACTTGCAAAAAAAACCATCCTGGCAATTCTGAGGTTCTTTCTAGGCAAAGGGGGGAAATTAGTTTTACCGGCCCTCCGCCTTTTCAGGGCTAAAGTTCTTGGTCAGCTACTATATGCATTTCCCATCTGGGGCCTCTCTTTTCTCAATTCTCTTGAACCCCTTCAAAATGATTTTTTACGACGCATACTAGGAGCTCCTAGGGGTACCCCCCAAGTTATTCTCCGAGCCGAAGCTCGGTGCCTTCCATTAAGGGCATATGCCCTCCAAGCGGTGGCTATGCTCTGGGTCAAAGCATCGCTACTCTGCCATCAAGAGGGCTCCCTTTTTTCCTTAGTACTGAGGAGCGGGTTGGGAGATCCCTGGCTACGCCAGATAAAGCAAGAAGTTGCCCTGTTGGGGTTTTCCCCTGAAGTGCTGGCTAATTTGGGCCAGGTAGCTACCAGGTCTTTGATAAAGAGACGCATCCAGGACCAAACGATCCAATTGGAGGGGGCTCTTCTGTCTGCTCAAAAGATAGCCCCCGCATATATCCCCCCCAATCCCCAGTGTTCTGATCCTTATTATCTTTTCGTTTGGGAGGAGGTTAAAGAACGCATAGCATACTTTAGATTGAGGACCAATACGTTCCCTTCGGCAATCATGGAGGGGCGATATAAGCAAACCCCATGGGCCATGCGCCTATGCCCATTATGCCACCTGAAGGCGGTGGACACAACTGAGCACGTTTTTTTTCATTGCCCTGCTCTTACAGGCCCTAGAACTAAATTCTTAAAAGGCCCCTTTTTGGACCCCCTTTTTCAACGTAATGACACTCAGAGTTTACTCGGGCCTATTGCTTCAGTACACTCCAGAGCAGTGGCAAGATTTGGTGTGGCCGCCTGGAACATCCGCCGCCCATTCTTCCCCGTCTTAAGTGGCTTGGCTTCTGGGGGGGCTTTTGTATAAGATCAAACGACAGTAGGAACAAATGTAAGGTAATCTGCGTAAGTCGGCTTCTGTTTACTATTCGGAGTTAGAACATTGTGTTGATGTATATTGTATGTTGTTTTTTTTATCTTTGTATTTATTGCCACGCAATTTGTTAAAGGGCTGTGCCCTGCAAATAAACTTCTTTATTATTATTATTATTATTAATCAAGGCCCAGTGTTGTCTTCCTCACCCTTCTATTAGATGTAGAAATGCATTAGGCTTAAATCTTGGGTATACAATCTTCTATAGCTAGCTGGTTACAGAGATACAAAAGCTACAGTATCCAACCATAGGCTAAGAAAAAACAAAATAAGTATTAAAGTAAAAAAACCCACTGATCTGTGTCATTAAAAAGTTGCATCCAGCAACATACATAAATGCTATTTGAGCTACCTTGCCTTACTCCCTCAATTTTATTTAAGCACCATGGATGCCCCTATAAGTCATCTTTATGAGATAGATCCAGAACTCATTTCTGGAGGTAGCCCACAGCCAATTCTGAAACACAGGATCTTCATAGTGTTAGATAGTCACTAGGCAATCCAAGTTCACCCAAAATCTTTCTTCCTTCCCAACTGATGTGCGCTTTGCTCAAACTAAGATGCCAATTAAACCCAGCCAGATAAGCTTATTTCCTTTTTAATAACTTTATCAACAGATCCATAGATGCAACATATTAAATTTAATATGAAATACATCTTATCCACTGTACTATCATACACACAGAGACAGCTCTTTATCTTCTACCAGCAGTTATCATTTAACCCAAGCCATTTTGTACAGAAGAGAACTGCCCACACTTTCCCTTCTTTCTTCTCAGTTCACCAGCATCATGGGTCAAAGGCTCTCTTTGTAGTTCTGTGCTTTGATTGTCCTTAACAATAGTATGTAGTTGTGGTAATTTCTCAAATCTGTCAAATTTCTCAAGTTTGCCTTTCTTTGGGGATGTGTTGAACTCAACTGCAGATACACAAGCTTGCTTAAGAACATAAGTGCCATACTGAGTCAGACCAATGGTCCATCAAGCCCAGCATCCTGTCCTCCGACAGTGGCCAATCTTGATCGAATGGGAGAAGAACCAACAGTAATAATGGGCAATCCATTCCCCGTTGTTCACTCTCAGCTCCCAACAAAGTACATCTTCATTTTGCTTCTGTCTCTTTAAGGCTATACCAATATCAGTCTTTGAACCCTGTTCTCATCACGATTCTTTCTCTCGCACATAAAGCATAGATTTGGTGTAGGTGGACTTTTTTTTTGGCCACCGAAGAGGGCTAGATAACAGGAGTGGTGGAAATAGCTTGTCTTTACTCTACATCTGAACTTCCATCAGCACAAAGCCACTAATAAGAAAAATACTACTGGAGTCAAGGCTATAGCTGCTCCACTCCATATTTTCCAAGACAAGACAGCTAATACGCTGAACTGTCAAAAGATGCCTCTACAAGCCAGAAGAAAACTTTCTGGGCATGAGGTAAGGAAATGTTACCTATCAGACACTGAACTCTGCACTGTAGTACAAAAGTATTTTTAAACTTTGCTTCAATTTCCCAAAATTGTCAAGGTTTTTTATTATAATAAATCTTTCATAAAAGGTTATAACACTTGAGATGCACTTCACACTGCATTTGACTTCTGGAGGGGCATGTTCAAGACCTGGCTTTAGCAAGCATTGAATGGAATAAAAATTCTTGCAGAAGTTACAGATTATCAACAGCTTCCAAGCAGCAGTTGGAGTTTTCCATCTGAATACTAGTGATGAAGAGGTATTCAAAACAGTACAGTTTACCTGAGGCAGGAAAATACAAAACGATTAGTGTCAATATGCTGTAGAATATGATTGAATGCTTTCTGATAGCCTGCGAGAGACACCCAAGAGAAGAAAGGACTTCTGCTGTATTAATGGTTCCAAGCACAGAAGTGGGAACCTTTTCCCTTCTGCACATCACTGTGAAAATTAGTAAAAGCTCCATGGGCCAGACAGAAGTGGAGACAGAGGTGCTTCAGAGAAGTGCTCAGGATGGGGATGGTCCAGATCATATATGCATCCATCCTCTATCTTTGAGTGCATGCCCTCATCGCTGCTCCCTTTGCCGTAGTTCAATCTTTCAGTGATCGCAGTAGGACTGTATCCATGGGCCACATAGAGAAACCAGAGAAGGGCTGAATAAAAAACAGCCATGGGCCAGATTTGGTCCACAGGCTGGAAGTTCCCTGTCCTGACAGATAGATACTCCTACGCAGGTCCTGGGCAATAGGCCCAACTTAGGCTTTCTTGCTTAGTAATTTAAGATCCGCTTAGAAGATGCCATCATTCCTGTGCTTCCTTCCACCAAGATATTTTAGATATTTGCTAGGTATCCAGAACGGTGAAGTGCACACTACTAATTTAACTTTGGATATCATATATAATTTATTGTCCATTTTAATCAAACAACTGCAAGATAAATTATACAAACTTTCAACAACTGCAGTTAAAAATGGTTGTGTTAGTCATGATGGCCATTTTCGTTTCTTATTCCATATATTCTTGTACCTTGGACACACCAGTAAAAGAAAACATGATTACAGTGGAGTCTGCTGAAGTTAAATTTCTCTGGCCATGTAAAAAAAAAGTTCAACTTACCAGAAATTGTTCTTAAAGCAGATCTTAAGAAAACTGACCTGGAGATGGAGAAAACTGATGCTCAGATTAAGTTAGCACCATGTTTCTCCATGTCCAGTCACCTTCCCTCCCCATACAATCAGTCAGGGAAGGCAGCAAAGTAAGGGGGGGGGGGGGGAGTTGTTCCCATCAGTTCTGACTGCTGGTCAGTTTTGGGAGGGGTGAGTGTGGGCAGGAACAGGGAAACCTGGTGCTTACTCCCCTTACAGTCTACTTGAGACTCTCAGAGTCAAAACTGACAAGATTTCGCACACACAAAAGGCTGAGTCTGGCTGTCATTGCGAGTCTGCACATCCAGAGAGTTGGAGACAGAGAGAACTGATGTTCCCCAAGGCCCATCTTTAGCCTGCCTGACATGAAAACTTGCCCTGACAGGGTATATACTACAGCATTTTGACCACATGCTGCCTGGAAATCATTTATACACTTCATGGTTCTGATGTTTTTAGCTGGGTGGGTATACTCTATATACATTAAAAATCCAAGTTATTGATTCAGAATTTTACTTATCCACATCAGGAAGCAATACATCCCCATAGACCTGGGGCTGGGGCAAACAAATTATTTTGACTCAACCAGAAATTCAAGTTATGCAAGTTCTACTTAAGTGGATTCAACTGTATTACACCAAGAAAGAGGGGGGAGGGGGGGAGAAACAGCACACGGGATGAGGATTGACAGGTCCTTTTATCCTCTCCCTCCCCACACTGTTTCCCATAGAATTCATTCTTGGTATCTCCTCTAATGGAATATAAACTTTGAGTACAGAGGAAAGGAATGATGGTTATTTGTGTAACTTTTAAAGGTGCAGTTAAACCTCCTAAACAACCATTAGGTTAAGTCTCCTATCACAAGCTTTTAAAAAAAAATTTCATTATCTTTCGGTGCATTGTATATAATCATTACACATTTACCATGAACAGAAATCTCTGTATCAATGACCATCCGTCACTTATTACACATACAATAACCACCATAATGTGTGACACCAGAGTCCACACCACATCTTTACTTATCTTGCAGTTGATCAAATGTCTGTCAAGCATATCATTGGAGTTTTGCTTTTTTCTTTACGTAGGGAAGTAATAATACTTCAGCACGGGTTCCATGTTTGGTAGAAGTTGTCCAGTTTGTCCTCTATTTCTGCCATTATCCTTTCCATCATTATCATGAACCACAGCCTGTTCCTCCATTTTGTTATGGTGAGACCCTGAGCAGATTTCCAGGAGCAAGCAAGTGTATGTATTGCAGCCAGCCTTAACTGATGAAATGCCTTCTGACGATGGTTGAGTACCCCCATCTCTGGGAATATTCCTACTAAAGCCAGCTCTGCCAAGAAGGGTACGTCTGTACCAGTTATCTGGTTAATATGTGGCCAGATCAGTTGCCAAAATTTGTTGACCCTCTGGCATCCCCACCAACAGTGGAGGTAGGAGCCTTCTTCCCCACACCCTCTCTAGCATATATTAGGATAATTTCTATTAACTTAGTGCAGCCTCTGAGGGGTCATGCATATCCTTAAGCTTAATTTGATTTGCTGTTCTTTTATTGACAGAGCTCTGGAGCACTTATTCATAGTGGTCCAAAGTTTTTGTACTTCCTTTGTGGCAATATTCTTTCAAAAATCCCTTCCTCATTGGGAAATCTATAATGTTTACACAAAGAGAAGGGTGGGGGGGGCGGCTAATAAAATTACAAGCTTTACAAGAAATACTTGTAGCTCTAATAATCTACAAGTATAAGTTACCATATATAAAGCAGTAGCATATTATTACAACAACAACAAAAAATCACATTTACAAGTTCAGAATGAACAGGTTAACTTTTTCCTTGCTAACACAAAGTGCTGTCAACACTTCTATAATAAAAAGTTACTATTTTGCCTCTAGAGAAGCAAGAAATCAAATTAATTCTTTCAACTAAAGTAATGGGGCTGGGAGTTCCACAATTTTGATGATAAAAAAATGCCTCTCTCAATTTACACAAAAATGCACTGTTTGACTTAACAGGACATCTTTCTTTTAAAATATTTCTTCTAATCCACTGCAAATACACCCCCCTTTCTCCTGAATCACATTTTATTCCTACCAGTAATTACTTGCTTGGTTGGACGGACACCTACTAAATCAACTGTGACAAACTTCAAAGACCTGACAAACTACAAGGATCTCATATCCACTTCAGTCAAAATTTGTTAACTTATACTCCATACTACAGTTCCTTTGACAAAAAGGAGATGAATCCTATTGAAGTTTGGCAGATTTGGCTCACTCTTCCAGATTTTGCGTTTTTAAATTTATATTTCAGTGGTTCTCGAAGACCCACTGTAACAGGTGTTGGGATATTTCACATTTGTGATCAGCACCGAGATAAAAAAGGATAAGGGGAAAACTGAGAATTATGTTTTCATATAAAAGCAACGTTTGAGCCATATGGATCTTTAAAAAAAAAAAAAAAAAAAGAAGAAGACTAGCTAAATCCAAGCAATCTGTTTGAGAAGTCTGTGCAGCTTGGACAAGCAGCAGCTTTTGCTGAAAAAAATCCTGGTTGGAACATGAAGGAAATTTGTATTCAGCTAAGAAACGGAATATAACTGAAACGTTAGGAAAAAAATAGCTAGGGATACAAGATCCTAAATAAATTTTGGTGGTGGAAATAAAGGCGTAATAATCATTCTGTTAGTAACATGGCAGACAAGACACTGGGACTTCAGCACTTGGATAAACTACTGCTGATGTCATGTCTCCACATACAAGAGGTCCATGCTGCACAGTGTTTCCTATCTGCATTAGGACAGGCAAAGACAGTGTTCACACAACAATCAGATGGCTGGCAAGTCCCCACACCAGTGGCTGAACTACTGCTTCCCTCCCACCCCCATGCGTGGGCAGTGCACAATGAGTGCAACGTAGGGCAAAATGGCTCATTTAAACAGGAGCAAGACTGACCCAAGCAATGCCTGTAGCGTGCTTGTCCACACAAAAGGTGCAGTCACACGAGCTATGGAGGGTCTGATCCCCATGTGGCCCCGTGGCAGGCAAGCACAGACACCACACTGCAGGGCCAGTGTGGGGAGCAGGGCAGACAGCACCCCGTGGGGAAGCCTGGCAGGTGGGCCGCTGTTGAACCTCCCATCACAGTGTAGGCTGAGGCACCGGCCACACAGGTAGGCTTCCTGCCCTGCCCCATCTCCCTCTCCTGGCCTGCCCACTATCCTGCCCCTGGTTGTGATGCAGCTCGCGGGACCGAAGTAAGTGGCCACTGCTCAAAGTCCCTCTGACCAAGAGAAGAAGGTTGTTTTGTGAAGTCTTAAGTGGTTACGCCAACAGTTGTTACTGAATTGTAGATCTGTATTCCCCTTTTTTTAGTTATAACCTTATTTGTGTATGTTTTGCGACAGCCTTTGGCCATACAATAAACTTGAACAGAACACAAGAGCCCCTCTACAGACCTCAGCGGGGCAGATAGTGACCAGGCAAACGAGCTGCCACGCTTTGGGTAGCCTTACCCCACTTTGGGTGCTTGGCCTTTTTCCAAGGACGTAGCATGTAGGAGGCAGCTGCCTCCCCTACCATGTGGCGGGAGGAACATCTGGTGGCCACTGGCTACATGATGCACTGCATCATGTGGTAAGGCTGCCTGGAGCAGAGTAAGGTTGCCCAAGGCACAATAGTCGTCTTGTGTGGCTGAACCCATGGCTGTGCTATAGGGGAGTGAACATGAGGAGTACAGCTGCTGGTATGGTAGACAGTGACACACTACCTCCCGAGTTGTTAAGTGTGGACACAACCATAGGCTAATGACTTATCATGACTTAGTCACAGTAAGTTTATGAGAGGCTTTAAAAACATATAATCTATTCTAAAAGAAGAACAGCTCATTAATTACTTTCAGCTATTGGCCACTGGTTCAGTACTGAAACACTGCTGAAATATTTAAAATATTTTGAAACTTGTTTACAGAGTTTGGACAATCTCACTAAATTCTTTAGCTCCAATGACTTAATAGGTAGAAAGCTTTAGAATCACCCCATTCACATAGTTGAGCATTTCTGTTTAGATTGGGGATTTTGAGAACACTAGTAAAAACCTGAAATCCATGGCCTCAGGAAACATCACTAATACATGAATAGGCATCAAAAATTCCTTTCCCCTTTTCACAGTCTGTAGCGTTCAGGGCCTAAGGACGATGGCTTGCTGTAGGAAGTATCTTCTGAATTGTAACACTAACAATTACAGTGCACAGATCACTATGCAAGTCTATTAGTTATGTAAGTAAGCAATTCTACCTATAAAACCAAGACAGCAGCTATCCACAGATGAACCATGTGAGCAAATTCACGGAGTCACCTAACCACAGATAGACCCTGCACATTTTATAATTAGCACACTATAAATGGTACTCTTCCAAGTTCCCAAAAGTTTGGTATGAACGTATCACCTCCCTGCAACAGTACTGAAAGCTAGTTTACAAAACGCACTACAGTCCATTTTGAGATGTAGAATAGTTACAACCTACGAGTCAAGCAACCAAAATGAATTATATTCTATGTATAGTAATTTGCTAAGTGCTAACAATGTACTCTGTGCTGCACAAAATAAGTCATAGGATACAGATCCTGTGCAAAGAAACTTGCACTCTAAATCAGATATTTCATCCAATTTAAAGGCAAGCTTTTGCTTTGTCACATACTAAGGAAGAAGCCAGCTCAAGAGACAGTTGATTGTCCATTATGGTGAAGAGGTGGTTCTGAGCATCTCAAGATGGGAATGATTAATGGAATTTATCCCAGTAGCAAAGACATCATGCACTAACCCTACTGTATTGCATTTACTGATTCATTAGCATGCAAGACTTTCACGTAGAACAACAGTGAGTAAAAACAGATGTGACAATACTGTTGTGGCGTGCTTTGACCTGAGACTCACCTGCACGTGTGCAGATGCAGCCAGATGTTGGTCCAGGATTGCCCTGAGCCATGTCAGTGGCTAGCCTGGGCTGTGACCTTGGCAAATTTCCGACGTCATACAGCCCAGGCTAAGGCCCACCCAACCAAACCAAAGCAGGCTAGCATGTTTGGTCTGCCTACCTAGCTTCACTGTGAGGTGAGGTCTGTGGATCAGGTCTGCGCTCACCCTGGCCCCGCCAAACAGATGATCAGGGGAGCTTGGAGGAGCGCACTCACTTGACCCTGATGAACAGCTGATGGGGGGGCTCTAGAGCTCCTCCAAGCTGCCCATCAGCTGTTCAGCAGGGCCAGGGTGTGAACGCTTCTCCAGGCTCTCCTGCCCAACAAACAGGCGATGGTGGGGGGCCCTCCTGGCGCCAGCATGCACCTAACAGCTGATGTGGGGCCTGCTCCTGAGGGGAAGTGCCAGCCATTCTTTGAAAGTGCCAGGGAGCCATCCTGGGCCGCTGCCACAGAGCCACCTCCCTGTCACTTTCAAAGCTGTGGCACTGCTTTTTCCTCTACAGCGCCTCTCAGCTGGGAAGCACCGGAGAGGGGGCAGAGACTGAGAGAAGCCTTTGAAATTGACAGCTGCTGTAGGGCTGGGTCCCAGTCACTTGCAAAGTCCTGGCACCCCATTTCCCCCTCCCCCCCCCTTCAGTGCTCCAAGATGGGATGCACTGGAGAGTGGGGAGCACCCATGCAGCGACACAGAAAGCCAGTCAGGACAGCTGCCGTGGGGCTGCCTGGGCCTGGCTGTCACTCATCTTCAAGTCCATAAAAAGTGACAGCTAGCTGGCCCACAGCAGCAGCCCAGATAGCTGGCTGTTACTTTGTATGGTCAGGAGGTGCTGCAGGGGTGGGGGAGCAGCCTTCCCCTAAATGACAGGGAGTCCCTCTGGCAACTCCTACAGGGCTGGATCCCGGTCACTTGGGAAGTCTGGACAGGTGCTGGAATGGGGCACTGGATAGTAGAAAGCAGCAAACTTTGAAATTGACAGGGACCCAGCCCTGCAGCAGAGGCCCGACTTCCAGTCAGTTTCAAAGGCTGCTTCCCACACCCGCTCCATCCCATCCCAACAGGGAGGTGCTGGGGAGGAGAAAGCGGTGCCTCTACTTTGAAAGCAACAGGGAGGCAGCCCTGCAGCAGCAGCCCAGGACAGCTCCCTGGCACTTTCAAAGGGTGGCTGGCACTACCTTCAGGAGCAGACCTGGCTTCCCCCCCCCCCCCCCTTTGTACACCATGTGCATACACAAAACAGTTGAGGGGGGGGCAGGGGAGTGCTCCCATCAGCTGCTTGGCAGCAGTTCTTCCCAAGCCCAAGCCTGCTGTGCCGGCACTGGCCCAGAGGTCTGGTCCTGTGTGACAGTTCCTCGGCCCAGCCCCAAGGCACGTAGGGACCTGTGCCGGCAGCCCCCATGCCCAGGTTAAGGGCTGCACATTTGAACAGCCCTCCCTGCCAACCTGAGGAGTGGCTCGCCCTGGAAAGCATAGGTGACTCATAGGAAGGATATTGGGGGGGGGTACAGTCCCCCCCCCCTGATTTTTTGAAGCCCTACAGAACCCCTACCAGCACCTTGGCCAGCTTCCACTCCTCAGGGCCGGACCAAGGGTTTCAGGGGCCATGTGCCAAGCCTTGCTGCGGGGCCCCAAAGGCCAGCCGGCACTTGCTAGAATGGGGGGGGGGGGGATTTTCAGGGGATGAGGGGCGGCTGGTTACTTACCTGCAACTTGACTGTGTCAGCTCAGCTCCGCAGCATATAACTGGCCAGGGATTCCCAGGAAGTTTACACATACACACCCCCCATGAGGACTGACTCGGAGACACCCGGTGGGGGAAAAAAAACGTCGTCTGTCAGTCTCTAGCTCGTGACGGCACGGGGCCCGTCCCCCCGCGGGGCCATGTGCCTGGGCACCGGTGGCACATGCGTCGGGCCGGCCCTGCCACTTCTGTGCCCCCCCCCCCACACACACACACACACTAGCAACAATTGCCAGTCACCTATGCAGGGAAGAACCTCCCAGCCTGCATGCTTGTTTGTTTGTTTTTACCCAATGCGTGATCATCTAGTTTTTACTTTAGACTAGAGGGCTGGCTTATGGCATCATTAGAACACCTCTCCTCATATATTAGTTTGATTTGGGAACCTGTGTACTGTCTACTATGTAAAATGCATTTATAGACTATATCACTACAGGATAAGCCAGTGACTGAAGTAATGACAGATTATTTTGCTATTACCAAGTATCTGTAAAGACCAGAAATTACTTGTTAACATTTGCTATATACCACAGCTCCGTTTCCTTAGTAGGTACCACCATCTTGAACATATACATTATTAAAACTACTGATCTGAGCAGACACTTGAGCTCAATGAATTCTACCAAGCCCCAAAGCTATTTTTAAAATATATAATTTTAGAAGTCACAAGAACACTCAAGCTTAGCCAGAGATAGTATATATAGACTGACATGAATTCTCTGCACACTTCATTGTGTTTTCTGCCAGTCCTTTATTGTTCTCCTCAGATGTCATACATGTAGTCTCCAGATCAAGTAGGCCAAAAGTTTGCTTTACTTGGGGGTCTTATATACACTGACCTAAAACTGCCAACTCCCACAATGTAAAAGCCATCTTTAAAACAAAAGGATCACCAAGTACAAATACTTATTCTTTTCTCTAATGGGCTAAACATGCCACCTTAAAAAGGTTAAACGTGACTTCATTTAGAAGGTGTAGAGTCTCGTGTGTAGACTTGCTAGGCTTTGTAACCCCGAAGGACATCATGTAGTATCCATAAATAAATGGCAAGATTTAATCATTTCAAGCTAGTATCTTTTTAGTTTAATAGCTCCTCTAAAAACTAAATTTGTGTCTCTGCCAAATTTATATTTCTGACTTACCTCCTGGCCTCCAGTAATTATCATCCAGATTGGAAAGTAGACACTCATGTTAAGTAACTTACTCAAACTCACAAAGGAAGTCTGTGGCAGAGCCAGGAATAGTACCTGTCTCCCAATTCCCAGACTAGGCCTGTGCTTTAATATCTTGATATTATGATTAGCAGCCCACAACATTTAAAATCTAACTGCATGCTAATTGATCAAAAGGATATCAGATATCCTCCATTTCCCCTATGGACAGTAAAAAAAACAAAACATGCAGAACTGCAGTGGTTCTGTATGTATGGAGCAAGGTAGTGTGCTAGTTGAAAAAATGTTGATTAACTGCATGGTAACAGGAAACTAACCCGCCAGTTCTCTAACATTAAACAGGTCTGAACTCCCAATGTTTCTTATTATTCATGGGTTACCTATAACATTAAATGAAAGGTTGACACTTAAGGCACAAGTAGCGCTGAAGAAAGAAAAGACGTTTGTTGGAATTTTGTAATTTGCAACCTTGACATTTAGAGAGGCTATTTGCGGACTCAGGGTTTGCAATATGTTCAGGGGGCATATAAAATATTAGGTGAACAGGCTGACAATGTGACACTTTTGTGTGGCTATAAAATATCTTTGCCCAGAGGACCAACATTTTGTAAATATAACTAGCCAAGAAGTAACAAAAGCTTTATATTTGGCATAGTACCTCAACATACCCTGGACTACTTGTTATGACTGTACATTCTTACTGTAAGCATTAGTATATTAATAAAGTTTTGATAAAATTGCACGACATTAAAAACAAATTAGTATGTGGGTGCTCTGCACTGTGCTCTTGATTACTGAAAACTCTAGCCATCAAAAAAGATTTCTTCTCTACCATCCTCTACCCCAAACTAAAAATATCCTACAGTTATGCTTTAGATGTACTCAAAGGGCTCATTCACATAACAGTTTGCTTGGATAGTGGACATGTCCATTGTATGAGTGTTGTGTGAAGTACTTTCCACCTCTGTGCACCCTTGAGGATCCTGTGTTCTCTGCCACCCATACAAAGGATGGTAGGAGGGCCACTGAAATATAGAGGAATCAACAGCTGTGTGAATGCATTGCTACAGGGAGAAGACAAATACAGATTTAGGAGCAAGTGGTGAATTTGCAAGTGAGAAGGAAGTTGTGTGAACAAGCACTAACTTTACTCTGGCCTGTATCAAACCACCACCACCTTGTCCTAGGGCTTTTCTTGGTATAAGATTCCTGCTCGGAGCTCATGCAATAGAGTTGCCAACCAGGAAACAGAAGACTGCTTTTGGGGAAAGAACATGATAAAATACCCTAAATCAGTAAGAAAACTGTTGGTTAGCAGCAGTTACATTTCTACAACAGCCATGAAGGGCACCTAAGATACTTTTCCTTATTCTTCCAATTGAGACACTCTATAAGTCTTTATGGTTCCCAAAGTATCAACTGAAAACCCACACAATCTGTAAATGGAGTGATGATCCTGACTGATATTTCATATACTTTGCATGCTTTTATTACTGTCTGTGGTCACCGTATTTTACTTAGGTCTCAAAATGTGATCACACACACAAAATGTTTAGGAACCACTGGTTTACACTCTACATGTTATGTTAAACCACCCCCAGGGAAACCAACCTGACATTACACATTGTGACGTCACTCCATGAAGCAGTTTGATCAAACGTTTATGCTGCCATCCTATGGACTCTGCCCACCAGGGGGAATCTTTTGGGTGTCAGCATAAACAGAGGACCTATACAAAACCCCTAGCTGAAGCTCCCTGATGGTCAGCTGTCAGTAGGGTGCAGGGAACCCAGCTCCCTTCTTAATAGCTGACAAAAATGAAGTGATGGTTGGCTGGCCCTGTGACCTAGAGGGAACTGGGACTCCTGTTATTGATGGGGTCTGGCCCCCTTTGGTCACTCAGGTTCGCAGCCCTGGAGTGCTTTAGACCCCTTACTACTCCTGGACTATCAGGTTGTGGCAGTGGCCAGGAGCGCTTTTCACCAGGGCTGCCCTTGATGACTGCTCGGAAGCTGTAACTGGTGCAGAATGCGGCGGCCTGGCTCCTTTTGGGGACAGGTTGCTGGGAGCACATTACATCGGTGCTCCAGAGTCTGAACTGGCTATCCATAGCTTTCTGGGCACAATTGAAGGTGCTGGTTTTCACCTTTAAAGCCCTAAATGGCCTAGGACCTATGTATCTGAAAGACCGCCTGTCCTACCATGCTCTGTCGTGGCCCCTGCGGTCGGCCAGGGGCACCCTCCTGTGGTTCCCCCATTACTCTTGTTTAATCAACAGGGGCGAACAGGATGGCGTTCTTGGTTGCTGTCCCAATGTTGTGAAACTCTTCCCCCCCCCCCGGAGGTCCATCTGAGTCTTGGGCCTGAGCATCTTTAGGAGGCAGTGTAAAACTTTTCTTTTTGTTAAAGCATTTGGCGGGCAGGGATATGGCGAGGGATTAGGTGGGAGGTTGGTTTTTTGGGGGGACGCACTGTATTTTAATTGTATTTTATGTTTTTCATAAGCCGCCCTAAGCCTTTGGGCAGGGCGGGGTATAAATGTTAATAAACGAATAAATAAGTAAGAGTGGAAAAGGGAAACCCATCTGCAGTGGGTCAGGGAATCCTATGGTTGGGGTTACCTGTTTCCTGTTATCAGCTATCAGGAGAGGCGCAGACAACTCAGCCTGCACTGAAAATGAGAACAGAAAGGAGTCAGCTGGAGTGTGGGGTCACTCCATGGAGCCCCCACACAGCCACCACTCCCTAAATTCAGCACGGCACACCAACAGGTCAGCACTGCCTTGCTCCCCTCCCCCCCAAATCAAGACTCAGTTGCTCCGCAGACTGCTCTAGCTGCTGCTTCCGGGACTCTGTGGTCCCAGAGGACCTGAATGCATGCAGAGGCTGTGCACAACCCAATACACAGGGGCAGCCATGCGGGTACCCCATGGCTCACCCCAACAGAAGGGAGGTGGCTTCATGCACAGTACCCAGGTTGGCCTGTACAGCATCATCGGTCTTTCCAAGGATGACAGGACTGGCAGGCAACTAACAGACGGGCCCATGGTCCCGGAGCTGCTGCTGGCTATTCCAGCCTACCTTCTCGTTTGTTAACACCCTGTGCTGCTTAATGAAACTGACCACGCTCGCTTTTCCTCTATTCAGTTTTGCTGTGGGGCTTACTCCAGCCCAGTGACCAAAGTGGCACGGAAGGGTGGTGGCACTGAACACACGTTAATTGCATGCAGTATTATTGGCTGCTCCACTTGTCTTTTTGTGATTTCCCCAACTTCCCCAGTTATGTTCCAGACTGCAGACCCATAGCAAAACCCAGTGTTTGAATGACCAAATGTAACAAGGCCAGGGATCCTTGTGTTAGGCAGCTGGAAAGGTAGTAGACACTGCATGTACATACACCCACTGGTGAAGTGACCGACTAAAGCAGACGAACAAACCTATTTTGGTGGGCATAGGCTAGATGTAGAAGAAGAGTAGATGGCAGACTTAAGAGGCCAGGTGTTTCCAGTACAGTGAAGATGATAGGACACAGTCCCACATACTCCTACACAAATGAATGAGAGTCTACAAAGTGCATCAGAGCTACTAGAACTCTCAACACATCATCCTTGTCTAAAAAATGCAGCCTTGTTGCTTGATTAATTAAGGTCAAGACTGGGAGTCATGGACTTTGGGGGTCTTGGTTACAACTCTGTCATTGGTAGGGAACATCAGGTCAATTACTGATCACATCAAGTTCAAACAGAATTTTTGAAATCATATCAAACAACGTTGATCCTTGATTGCACTTGCCACCAATCTGTGCTCCACACTAATTCAAGCTACAACCATATTTGCTACCGGCAACAATGGTTAGCGTTTCTTGCTTCAACAAGCTTTCTTTCTCCCACGCCCCGGTTCGAGCTACTGCGATAACGCTCAGCTCACTGGGACACCAGGTTCGGGCTTCCTAAAACACCTCACTTCTTTTTTTAGACTACTATGCAAGCTCCTGAGTACCGTTCTTGGGAAAGCTCTGTCCCCCCCGCCAAGCTAGGGCCGTGTATTTCCTTGAAAGGGCGGAGAGACAATGGGAGAGGGGGAAAAAAAAACAGTCTCCCCCAAAGTAGCTCCGAACAAGGAGCTACCAGCAGCCCCATCAATATGGCAGGCTTGGATCCCACTAGTTGCTAGGAGGCGCAGATCGAATGCCAGGCTGAGACACCCAGGGGCGCAGACCTCAGGCCACAGTCACCCGCGTTAGCCCGATGTACAATCCCCACATCCTCCCAGTAGTGCAGTTCCTTCCCCACCGCACAGAACCACTCTCCCCAGACAGGCCTAGAGCCCTCCCCAGCCGGCCTTTCTCCCCTCAGCCCCAGGCCCGGCGGCTCCCAACGGCAGGACCCGGTCGAACTCACCTTCTGTATCCGCTTCAGCGCCATGGGCAGCGGTACTCCGGGCTGGACAGGAGGGCTGTGAGGCGGCGAGTGGCTGCTGGCTGGGTGTGCGCGCTCCGGGCGGGGGCCGGGCTCTCGCAGGGCGTGTGGGTCCGAGACCGAGCTCCTCTCAGCTCCCGATCGGTGGGCTTTTGTTTCCGCTTGTACTTATAGACTGAGTCCTCGCCCCGATGCACTCTGGGAATTGTAGTTCACGGAGTGGATGGTGACGCAGCGCCCCCTACCGCCCCATCCTGCACCCTGCAACCCCACGTTGCTATCATAGCTAGGAGTCTGAGGGCAATTTCCCTTTTTGCTCCAATGGGCCTTTGAAGAGAGTTGCCTCTTGTGACAGTTCCAGATGTAATCAAAAATCATGAGAACTCATCCAGAAATCACAAGATTGGTTTAAAAAACACAAGATAAAAAACCTAGATTTGGTGTCTTCTTCATGGCACTTAGCATTCAAATTCTCAAGCTTTTTGGCTCAATCCTCAAAGTGCTCTCCCAGCGCAAGCCCCAGATTGGAGCTTTCCTACTTTTTAATGAAAACTGAGATCCATGTGAATCTATTTTGCTACAATGGATCATCAGATTGTGACAATCATAAGATCTGTATTTTGTCCTTAGGTCAGGTAAAGTAAACTGTATGTGCAATCCTCCATCCACTACAGTCAATGGCGATTTTGTCATTGACTTGGGTGGGTAGAGGACTGTGCCTTGCAAATTCAAAAAGGAAGTTCTTGTGATCAAAGTTATCAGCATGAGCCTCTGAATGGATAGCACTAGTGTTAGCACTTAGCATGGACATAAGTCTTATTCACTTCAGTGGGACTTGTGTGCCAGTAAGGTGAAGATGCTTACTATTTGAGAACAGAATTCTTAGTATAAATATTTTTATGTTCCAAGGAATTCACAATATCTGAGGCGCTCCCTGCACATAAAAAGTGTGATTCTGAAATTGTTTGCCTTCTGAGTTCTGTTGATGTGAATGGGACTTGTACGCATGCTGACTACTAGTGTGTACGTATCCAGAGGTGTAGCTGCCATGGAGTGAGGGGGCTCAGTTGAGCCTGAGCCCAGAACTCTGCAGGGGCCCTTTGCAAGGTGCCCAAGTGCAAGCAGGACCAGTATACCATCCCCACCTACATTGAAAATCTCCTAGTGGCACTCAGGCTGCTTGCATAGGGACTTGCCAAAGAGGGCATTTTCAGAGTGGGCAGGGGTGGAGAGCTGTCCCCAACCCCTCCCACTCTTAAAACTGGTTAGTTTTAAGAGTGGGAGGGGTTTTATTATCACACCTTAAAATAGGGGGAAATAATCCAAACTTTATGTACACAATGCTGGGTTCTAAATTAGGAGTAACTACTCAGGAAAAGGACCCTGGAAACATTGTGGACAATACATTGAAATCCTCAGCTCAGTGTGCAGTGGCAGTCAAAAAAGAAAGTTAGGATTATTCTTAAGGGGGATAGAAAAATAAAACTGAAAATATCATAATATTTTATTTATTTATTTATTTATTTATTTATTCCATTTATACCCCACCCTTCCTGAACACAGCTCGGGGCGGCTTCCAATCATAAAACACAACAATATAAAACAATTTAAAACACATAAAATACATTATCAAATATTCAATATTAAGAACAGGGCCCAGGATACATAAAACAATATATAGGGTAGGGGAGATAAAAATCAACTACACCCTCCCCCCTCCCCAAAGGCCTGGGCGAACAGTCAGGTTTTACACCTTTGCCGAAATACCAACAGGCTTCGGGCGAGGCGAGCTTCCTCCGGTAGGGAGTTCCAAAGACGTGGCCCGGCCACGAGAATGCCCTCTCTATTGTGGTCCCCCGCTTAACACGGGGGACCTCCAAGAAGGCACCCCCGGCAGACCGAAGGAGCCGCTCCAGAGCACGGAGGGTGAGGCGGTCCCTGAGGTATGAGGGGCCGAGCCCGTGAAGGGCTTTGTAAATCAATACCAACACCTTGAACCTGGCTCGGCACGCTATTGGCAACCAGTGCAGAGCCCGGAGCACCGGTGTTATGTCCTCCCGACGAACCATCCCCGAAAGGAGACGGGCCGCCGCATTCTGCACTAGCTGCAGCCTCCGAACCAGGCACAAGGGAAGCCCCACATAGAGCGCGTTGCAGTAGTCCAGCCTCAAGGTGAAGAAGGCATGGATGAGGGAGGCCAGGTCCGGGCCGGAGAAAAACAGAACAGCCTCCGCACCAGATGCAACTGGAGAAAGGCAGCCTTTGCAACTCTAGGTGGAGATCCGCATCCAGCACCACCCCCAGACTCCGGACCTGTTGAGCTATGGGAGGGCGAACCCCCCCCAATAAGGGGGGCCGACACCTCCTTCGCTCTCCCCACCACCATCACCTCCATCTTATCAGGGTTGAGCCTCAGTCTGCTCTGCCACATCCATTCCGCCATGGCCTCCAAATACTGGGATAGCAC
>QEPC01006748.1:940425-962329 GCA_003113815.1 Sphenodon punctatus | reverse complement strand
CCCCCGTGACACGACCTGCAGCTCGCGGTGGGGGAGGGGACAAGCCGGCCCTCACGGCCGGCTTCTACGTACCCCCCAACCCCCCTAGCACTCCCAAAGTCCTCTTGTGTTCCCCGCAAATGTCAACAGTGGAAAGAAGCAACAGCGGCACCAAGGACCCCCCTCCTCCTCAGCAACAGAGTGGAGTCAGCACAACGAGGCAGGCAGGTAAATGGATTGACTCAGAGTCCTAAGTCCATAGTCATTCCTAGATCACTCCAGTCTCAGAGAGCTACCCCCTCTCCCCCCTTCGAACCCCAAAGGGCCGCACCCTTTGCCCGCGGCCACCGGCGCGTTGCTTTTAAGCAGCTGGGCTGTTTCCAGGTGGGAGGGGAGGGGAGGGGCGAGCAGCGACCACTCACAGTTCTCTTTCCCCTTACAGGTGTCTTTCAGGAAGCCAATGAAGGCAGCAAAGCTCAGAGCCCGCTCAGCAACTGCCACTAGGGATGGTAAGCGGGGCTTCTCCCGCCTCTATATAGATCTATGGTGTGACCACAACTTGAATATGGTGTGCAATTCTGGTCGCCCCATCTCAAAAAAGATAGTAGAAATAAAAAAGGTACCGAGAAGAGCAACAAAAATGATATAGGGTATGGAACAGCTCCCCTATTAAGAGAGGCTAGATGGCTTAAGGATCTTCTGTTTGGCGAAGAAGCAACTGAGAGAGGATATGATGGAAGTTTATAAAATCATGAGTGGTGTGGAACAAGTAAATAGGGAATGGTTATTTACCCTCTCAAATAGTACTAGAGCTAGAGGACACTCCATGAAACTAACATGTAGCAGACTTAAAACAAAGTCTTTTTTTACTCAATGCACAATTAAGTCGTGGAATTCGCTGCCAGAAGATGTGGTCGAGGACAGTAGTATTAGCTTGGTTTAAAAAAGGATTGGACAAGTTTCTGGAGGATAGGTCCATTAGCAGATATTAGCCAGGTAGTTTGGGGGGATTGTAACCTCTTACTGGGAATAACAGGGGGTGAAAACAGAGATGACGCTAACCACCCTTTAACCACCCTTGGTGTTATTTATGCATGTTGCAGCACTGTACTGGTGCCCTATGCAGTTCTGAAACATGCATAAATAACCACCAAGGGTGGTTAGCGTTATGTCTGTTTTCACCCAGGGAGTGAGCTGGGAGTGAGCAACAGGGAACAGATTGTCCTATTGTGACCTGTTGGGTACCCCAGAGACCAAAATTGGCCACAATTGGAGACAGGTGTGGGGCTCGATAGACCAGTATCCAGACCCAGTATGGCACTACTTATGTTCTTTTCTGGTGGGGCTGCTGCCTCTCTTGGGTGGGAGAATTGCTATGAGCTGGAATGGTTCTGCCTTCATGGGTAAACCCTGCTTCAATCCTGGAGACTCTGCCCTCTTGTCTTTAGGAGGTCCCATAATTGGGGCATGAGCCCAGACCCACCAGAGCCTTCCTACGCCACTGTGCTTATCTGCTGGAGAACTGCTCTGTAAAAATTAAATCAAAAATCTTTTATTTAAAATGAGACTATTTGACATGGGAATAACTGAGAGATACCTGCAGGTGCCACTCCTATAGAGATAATTTTCAGAAAACAAGAAGGCTGCAATAGTGCAAGCATTTTATTTGGCATTCCTTCCAAATGCTATGCAAGCATAAGTCAGGGCCCAAAGTCAGGGCCCAGCACATTACAGTCTCAAAAAACGAACAAACCAAAAACAACAGAATCATTCATTGAAAATCTGACATTACATATCACAATGGTGGAGGTGTGATAACTGATTTGTTAGATTCAGGCTGCATTCCTCCACCCATGGAAATCAATGGCAAAACTCCTATTGACTTTAATGGTGGAGCATTGAACCCTCAGTGTGAATCTCTGGTAGAATACTGCATGTTAGCACACATGCAAGTCACAGTCACTTTATTATATTCATTATATTATATTATATTATTATTATTATACCCTTCCCTTTCTGCTAAAGGTGGCTCTGGGCAGCTTACAATATTAAAATATAAAATACAAATATAAAACAACCAAAAATACAAAACCATAAAATACCCCCCAACCCTACTCCCCAACCTAACTCACCCCTATCCCCCACAACACCCCCTCCCCTTGCCCCCACTGCCAAACACCCTAAATAGGACACACAAATGCACTAACCACGTTATCCTGTGGAGGATCACACTGCTCATTTATGTTTGCATAGCTCCTAAAATAAAGAGGAGGCTAAGAAGTGCTAAGTCAAGAATTATCTTTACTATAATACATGTCAATTCAAGTCCATCCACACATTCCTTCCAGTGTTTCCCATATTAGAGACGGAAACTGGAAAGATGTATATGGTTGCTTAACTTTATGTGCTGAGTAGCCTCATTGAGTTCAGTATGGCTGATATCCTGCAAAATTAAATGGGACAATGCACGTATAAATGTGTGCAAAATCAGGCCCAGTGAGTAAAGTTATGTACAGGCATATGTTCATGCAGGAACATAATCTGGTCTGGATTGCTCCTTTGCAAGGTCTGTAGTGTGACTGCACATAGATCAACGGTGGGGCACCTCAGGCCCAGAAGCCAAATGTGGCCCATAGCTCATTTTTGTTTGCTCCTTTCCAGTTCCTGGATCTGGCCCCTGCATACAGTTCCTATCTCCAAGCACTGAAAGAATGAGCTCAGGCTAAGTGAGCAGAGATGAGAGCATACACTCAAGGGTTTATGGCACAGATCCATTATCTGGAACTTTGTCTTTCTGAGCACACCCATTAAGAATCTCCACTCCCAACCTGTATGTGAGCCTTAGAATTTTTGATGTGGCCCGTGAGGGAAAAGGTTCTCCACCCCTGATTCATAGGGCTGGAAGTGACATCACCTCAAAGTTAATCTAGTCCAGCCATCTGCACCAATGCAGAACACTAATGCTTGATGTTTTTCTCAGGATCCAAATGTATGCAAAGGCTTCTGTTTTTAGAGTTTTTTGGTGGGAGGGAAGGAATGGAGGTTTTGACAGGCACCAGGACCTCTACCTCACTCCAAAGCTCTGTAAAGGTGTATGAGGACTCTGGTTGCTCATGATACTTATAGTGTACTGGCACTAGCTTCCAAACTATCTGTCCCCATTTTGAGACATAGACCACCATTCACAAACCACTTATTCTGGAGTAATCACAGCTCTAGAGTAAGTGGTTTGTGGATCCTGGCCTTAAATATTATCCTGTGACCACCCCCTCTTCCCCCTAGACGGCAAAACAGACATGCCAAGTCTCAGGCCGCATTCGCACTGTATGGTGGTGCGGCGGCAGCACTCCCGCAAGTAGAAGGCGTTGCGGGGGAAAGAGGCGGACACCGTCACAACGTCTGATGCGAACAGGGTTCTGCGACAACAATACTCGCAAATCACAGGGCTCAAAATTCAGCCCTGTCATTCGCAAGTATTATCGTGGCAAAACCCCGTTTGCACCGGACATTGTGACGGCGTAGGCCTCCTTCCCCCACCGCGTCTTCTCCTCTCGGGAGTGCCGCCGCCACACCTCCATAAGGTGTGAATGTATCAAAATCCAGCCCTGTCATTTGCAAGTATTATCGCAGCAAAACTCTGTTCGCACTGGAAGTTGTGACGGTGTCTGCCTCCTTCCCCTGCCGCATCTTCTCCTCTCGAGAGTGCCGCCGCCGCCGCCTTATCGCCATAAGGTGTGAATGGGGTATGGCAGTGTGGGTGACTCCACTTACGTGTCCTGACTCATGATCTGGAGCCTCTTGGGAGTCCTGGAGGCTAAGGTGACTCTGCCCAGCAGCTCCCCATGGTGAGATTTGTGGAAGTATGACTGTGTGTGGCCAACCCCTGTTTCCAATGGGTCAATATAATACTGCAGTCCAGGTGTACGTGGGTATTCTATACGTGGGAGCGGTGAGGCATAACTAACCCCATCTCGATGCTCTATGCCTTGTTGGGTCCCGTTCCTACGAGGATGCTATTGTTTCATCTCAACGCCGCCCACACCCTTTGCACTGTCTCTTTAAGAGCAGGGGCGGCCCCCACCATACCAATTCCTATACGCATGCGCGCCTATTTCCGGCAACCTCTTGTCCTCTAGACATTCGGCTCGCGACGAGGAAGCGCTTAGCGCTGGAGTAATGGGGCACTGCTCGAACTCAGCTGTGCGTGGTGAGCGACAGAGCGCGCGCAAGCGCGCGGGGAGACACTGCACGGGGAAAACGCGCGAGAACCTGGTCTCTGGGTCTGGTGGTTAACAGGTGGCTGGTCCCCTTAGTGCGCTGCGCGGGCCTGTGCCGGGCGCCCTTTGTCCCTTCTTGTGGAGACCTTGCTCGAGATGAGGGGAGGGAGCAAGGCTTCTAGTCTTCGCTCGGGTTCAGGCGTGCCCCAGGTTTCGCAGGCAATAGCCCCGATAGAGCTTTGTTCTAGGGAGGCGAGACTTCTCGGGAAAGGTTTTTCTGCTGCCTTTGCAGAGTGCATGACCGTCCCAGCTTTTTCTAGGCGCTGCGGATCGCCAGCGTTCCTGGCTTTACCAGATCCCTGCTCCGTTGCAGACGAGCAGGCATTTCGTGCCTATGGGCCTTAGGTGCGTCTGGCTCCTCCTCCTCATCGCACGCCTATTTGGTTTCTGGGTAACCCTCTGGCGAGGAATCATGCCGTTAGCGCCATCCCTTTAGCCCGTGTTTCCTTTCTGTGCCCTTGTGGTTTGCGGGAGGTGCTTAGTTTGTTTGCTGAAAACTAAGAACCTCGTGACTGACTAATCATTCTATTAAGAAAATCTGAATGCTTAGATTTAACTTAATTTTAGCGTGCTGGTGATAGTTCTCCAGCAGGCAGGGTAAAAAACAAAACAACCACCAAGGTAATACCACTTACTTATTTGGTGTCTTATACCAGCATACCACCCTTATACAAGCTTCCAACTGCTAATTTAAGAGAGCAAGCAAAATGAACCAAGAGTGCTTTCTCTCCTGTCTACAGAACTCCTAGCCTGGGGCAGAGCGCATGTCTGGTTCATTTTGCCACAGTCAGCTTCTGCCTGTCTGTAATAGCTGGGCCTGAATCAGTGTTTGTTGTTCTGGAATATGCATCAGGCTTGAGCCACCCTTTTGATGAGTGGTATGAATACTACCTACCCTAGAACATGAAAATCATTTCTGTAGCACTCTTGGTGTTCATTGTGTTCTAAATCCTTACCTAGGTTCACTCGCAGCAATCCCCCTGTGAGGCAAGTCATTATTCCCATTTTACCTATGGAGAACTGAGGTTGAGAAATAAGTGGTCATTTTCACACAGGATGCGCCCACCCACCCGAGTGCCTATCTGAAGATGGTGTAGTTGGGCATGCGCTCCTGTGACCCCCACACTGTCCACTCGTGCCCATGCATGGGGGGAAAAACCCGGGATACTCCATGCAGGGGCATGAGTTGGGTGGTGCGTGGGCAGGGGTGCACACCTATCCCGACCTGTCTGAAGCCCCCCCTCGCAGGAAGTGTGTGTGCTCCACCGAGTGTACACAGACCTGCCCCCTGGGTCGCACCTGTTTAAAAATGGCCAGTGACTAGCCCAAGGCCACTCATGGTTAAAATTAAACTTGAATCCTTTACTCTTGGGTCCAAGGTTACCTCTTTTTCACAAGGCTGCATGGCACTCAGGATAGTGTGTGTGTGTTAGCACATCGATAATAAGAATGCACTCTGGATTGGTAGCTTTTTTAAAAAAAGGTCTAGTGTCTTTAGCTTAAAAAGTTACTTTCCCCACTGAACAGCTGATTATGGATGGGGGTGGGTGGGAAAGGAGTATTTCCTCCATGCCAGCAGTAGATGCCACTAGGACTTGCATTGGGGGAGGAAAATGGAAATACTGGTGATTTGATAGGAAAGGAAGCTGTTCTGTCACCCACAGTAAAGCCCTCAGCTTGAGGGGTGCAGAGGCAGGTGTGTTTGGGTATGGCATCCTCTTTGCTTCAGGTGGTGAAATGTGTAAAGCAGGTCCTGTAACGTTTACAGAAGCTTGTGAAAACACATCTCTATTAACCATTAATTATATGATGGTTCATTTAGGTCCCAATTTTGAAAACCCTTATGGGTGTCTTTAGACATAACGCTGTTCAGTGTTCTGTAACAGTGTCCTACCGTTACAGTGTTTAGACATACCGTCAACACAGTGTTCACCCCAAACACTGGAAGTGAACAACTGCCAGGACTTGACAGTTTAATCAGTGTTGGAGTGACCACTGTGTTGGCGGTATGTCTAAACACTGTACCAGTAGGACACTGTGTTTCAGAACACTGAACAGTGTTATGTCTAAAGACACCCTATGTGTTCACAGTGCTTAAATTTCATTTAAGTCTATGAGATCATTGTATAGTTATGTGTTGGTAGTGTGTAGCTGTCTGGGGGGCTGAGGTCCTATTTTGTGTGTGTGTGTGTGTGTGTGTGTGTGTGTGTGTGTGTGTGTGTATATATATTAAAAAAGGCTTGCAAAACATAAATTTAGCTGGGGGGGTACAACTCAGTAACTTTGGGGAACCATGCATATGTGGGATTGCTTGGCTAGTGAAAATAGTGCTAAGACTTGGAATAGGTGCACCAGCATACTATGCAAGTTGGTGTACAATGTATATAGTATTGGGGATTAAAATCTAAAGATTTAAAATTCTTGAAATACTATAATCCTTTGATCATGATAGACACTGGCATTGTAAATAAAGGCACTATTAAATAACTTGGGTCTTTTTACTGTAACTATATGGCATGTGGTGCTCTTGTTTCTTGGCTTCCTGAATGATCTTTTAGAACATACCTCTTAAGTCTGAAGTGGTGTAATTGAATAACTTTCTGAGGTGAGCTTTGTCACTTACCACATCCCAATACGCTACTGATTAAAGCCATGCAAGATGTCATACGTTCTTAAATTCTGACTTGCTCTTTTCTCTGATACTCCATCCCACCCAATATCTAAAACCCTTTGTAAAGCTGTAGCAAACTAGTTGTTATAATGCTTTGACTGCTTATGAATTAGAGAGGGAGGTTAGAGATGCTAAATGTTAACAAAGCATAACTTTGGCTTGGAGTTTGATCCTGAAGTTATTTGGTTCCAGCATTAGCCCTTTGTCTTCACTTGAGAATTGCAATTAATTATATAAGTGCTTTATAGTATATATACTGCATAATTGGGTTGTATTTGGGTACAAAACTGTAAGAGATACAACGTATGCTTGCAGGAAAGTACGTAGAGGAATGATAAGAGCATGATGTATCCAAGGGCTTGTTCACGTATTACCTAGACAAAAAAACTTTGGTTTAAAAAGCTTGTTAAGGCGGCATTACAAATTATACTCAAACATTAACACGACAGTAAATTATGTTAAGGCAACTTTATTAAATATCAGACCAATCTTCACTTTTCTTTTCTTAACCATTAATAAAAACAATTATGACCACTGAAATTACACTGCATGGTGTAATTTCACTGTGTGGTGTGGTAATGAACAGTACTTACTGTATACATTCTTCATGCTGTAGAAGTATTGTTCGTTACCATACCCCACACATGCAGCATAATTTCAGTGGTCATAATTTTTTTTTATGCCGCCCCAAGCTGTTTTTACAGGAGGGGTGGGGTATAAATTGATAAATAAATAATTTTTGACTGGGATGGGCCAATGCATTCTGCGCTAGCTGCAACTTCTAAACCAGCCCCAAGGGTAGCTCTGCGTAGAGGGCGTTACAGTAGTCCAGTGCTTAATGCATAAGCTGACCCCAGACACAAGAACACTGCAGGTGCACACAGGCGCTCACCCATCCCCCCCCCCCTCCCACATGGATCAACCTGGGTTTTTGCATGTTTCTCTGTGCAGGGGTGATGGGTGGAGGTGTATGTTACACAGGAGTGCACAAGCGACTGCTTTCCTACGAGATACACCCACCCATGCCACTGCGTGGGTGCGTCTCATGTAAAAGAGGTCTCACTCATTCACACACGTGCGCTCACCTCTTGCTTACACACTCATTCTAACTGATCTCACACACATACTCTCACCTCACACATTAAAATTGATCAGTCTCACACACTAGACCAGGGGCATAGCTAGGGTGAAATGGGCCCTGGCCAAGATGTGCCCCCCTTTGTGTCCAGCCAGCAGGTCTAGGGGTGCCACCCGACTCGGCGGGCCTGGGGTGCTACTGTCAACACACGACACCCAAAATACAGCGCGTTTATTAAGCGCATTATGCCAAGAAAAGATATATATAAACTCGTTCAGTTGTGCCCCCATAATCAATTCATGCTGCCCCCCCACCCATAACCAGTTCATTTGCACCCTCAGGTCAGCATGAATTAATTATATGGGGGGCACAAATGAACTGGTTATGGGGTGGGGGTTTAAAGACAGTATTCCTGTTAGCAATAACTCATTAAGAAGAGTTAGCGAAATAGCAGCCATAATAATCTCAGAACTCTATTTGCAGATTGTCCAAGATAGAATAGATATTGCTTTACATCCTAAATTCCTACCTAAGATAGTAAGATTTCTGCATGTTCATGGGTGGGGGAGCCCTGTGTGAACTACGTGGCGCACGTGACCAAGTGAGTGGGGGTGTGCACGTGCGCTTAACATGCAGCCCCACTCACGCACACACACCCCAATCTCATCCCCACACACAGAGCAACCAGGGGAAACTGGTTGCTCGATGGGTGCGGATGAGGGGGGGGGTGAGGGGGGATGTGTGTGCAGATGTGTGCATGCTCCGCCCATGCACCGGTGCGCCCATCATCTGACGAAGCCGTGTAAAAACAGCCTGTGAGGAGCCACTCGAAGAAAAACAGAAGGCTGCTGCCTTGTAAACAAGGTTCTTCGAGATGGCTCTAAACGTTCTCACAACAACCCACCCTTCCACGCCACATTGAATTTTTTTTGTTCTTATATTCCTAGGATGGGTTGGAAGGAACTGTCATTCTGAGGGGGAGAGTGCTTTTTATGCTAGAGGAGCTCGAGACCATCACATGGTATATTATTTGAATAGGGTGAGAAAGCACAACCCAGTTGTGAGAACGCTATGAGCCATCTCGAAGAACTTTCTTTACAAGGCCACAACCTTCTGATCACTCATGGGGAGGAGTTGTTTTTAAACAAACAGCTTTATCTCCCAGTCCGATCAGTGTCCCGATGATGATGCAGCACTACTAGCAGTCAGAGGCAGGTGAGGGATGGGGGCCCCCACCCTGCTCCTGGAATCCCCTTCATTGTTTGTAATGACAGAACATGTTTTGCTGGAGGAAAGCTAGAGTTGTCGCCAACTGGGAGTTTTTGGTCTACTGACTCCCATTGAACAGCATAGGTGCTGTTCAATGAGAGCTTGCTACCGCCTTAACTATAGGGCCATAACCGTGGCCCTATAATTTGAGCCCTTGAGCCTCTGGGAAGGGCAGCATATACATTTTTTAAAAATCAATAATTTCTTTCCCCACTGGATGAAACCACATAGAACATAGCCCATGCTGGCTCACCTGAATATGAGGCTGGGTGTTGTGGCAAGCAAACCCTTGTGTCACAGCACCCTTTCATGGCAGAAACTGGCATGGACTGTGCTCGGTGTCAGTTTTCATTCAACTTCCCTCAGCGTGGCCCCCCACTCAGACTGAACCTTAAGTCATGGCTTTTAGTCTGCATTGAAGGCCACCTGTAACTTTCAGGGTTCTTAAATGTGCCCTTGGATGGCAGTGTTATAAAAAGAATAGTTCCTATTTGGCTGCTTTGTTTGGAAAGAGAGGGAATCAAGGAGCAAAGCCAAGTGGCTACTTCTAAAAGCTGGCCTAAAATTCTCCTGAAAGGTGCATGGCTATGTGATCTGCATCTGCTGTGGAAGGCCCCCACAAAGCTATTGACCACTTGTGCAAGACCCGAACATTCATTCGCTCTACTACCTCCTGGGGTGTTACTCTCCCTCAGCCAATCAGGAGGCAGAGTGCAAAAACTTGAATTGTAGACAGACCTGAACAGGAACACCCCCTTTAAGAATTTTTGTCTGCCTTCAGACAGGCAGAAAGCAGCAGAAGAACTCCTTCACAGAGCCAAGCCAAAGACTACTAGACCCTTTCCCCCACCCCCACTTTGTTGAGGGAATCCGTTGCTGCAGGGCCAAGGCCTCAGCCCATTTGGGACCTGAAAGAGGTAGAAGTGGGTGCGCTTCCTGAGGCTGGGAAGGATAGAGAGCTTCGGAGAAGCTCCTAGAAACCAGTGCACAGCGAGCTTGGATCTGAATGGGCAGGGGGCTGATTGCTGTTTGTACAGCAGGGTCCCTTCCCCTGCCCAATACTTCCCCCCCCCTATTCAATCCTAGAGGTCCCAACTGCTATCCACCCTTCCCCATGGACTGGGGGTGGGGTGGGTAACTTATTAGTGGAGTCCCTTGCAGCAATACGGGGACCACCACCATACCAAGGGGGTGGCTGGCCAGCCGTAACCCAAGCGTCTGAGGACCCCGAACCAGCAGCTCCTGACGAGGATGCCACACACCCCTTTTAAAGGAGGATCACGAAATGCGAGTAAGGGAAAACAGCCCAGTGTCCAAGCACACCGGCAGAGAAAGCCATAGGGGACATCAGCTCAGACTCTGGGAAAACTTCAGAGGAGGAACAGCAATATGATTCTCTGACCCAGAACTCCTTGAGGAGCTAGCCTGCAGGGGTTTCTCCCCCAAAAGGGAACAAGACAAGGTGAGGGGACAGGGGCTAAGAGACATAGGCCAGACCCCTACACGGGGGACAAACTATTGGGAGCAACACTGGACAAAATGACAGAAGGCAGTGGAGAAAAAGGGCCCTCGGGTCAGTCCCCTTGTCCAGGGGATCTTGTCACTCCTATCCTTGATGGACGCACAATCAGGCACCCTTTCATTTCGACTCCAGAAGATCACAGCGCAGAGACACTCACTACATCAAGCCTAGATGGCAGTCTATATATATATATATATATATATATATATATATATATATATATATATTTATTTATTATATTATAACCTGCCCCTCTTGTCAATGGCAACTCAGGATGGCTAGCATCAAATGGGATCATCCACCTTTAAACGTAGAGGAGGGACCAAGCCCCAGAACACTAAATGTTCTGCATGACCCATGTGGCAGCCCCCTCGAGCAAGAACCCTGGCTCAGTGGGAGGCTAGATCAGTTTGCCCATGTATGGGAGAACACCACATCGGACAAGTGAGTCAAAGTAGTGACTGTGTACAGTAGAGTTCGCATCCATCCCAAGAGACGGGTTCATATGATCCCCAGTCCCAAGGAACCTCCTACTGAGAGCCATTGACCAGCTTGCCAGAGCAGGAGCCTTAGAATCAGTTTCGCCCTCTCAACATGGAAAAGGGCTATATTCGGCTATCTTTCTTGTTCTCAAAAAGAATGGGGAGGCCAGAGCAGTCGCATCTGAACTGCTTCATAAGATACATATGGTTCAGGATGGAGACGCTCACATCTATATTTCCGGCATTAGTAGAGAACGATCTGCTAGCATCAATAGACCTGAAGGATGCCTACCCCTATAAATATAGCCAACAGACTTCCTCCAATCCGCCTTCAGTGGAGTGCACTGACAGTATTCTGCATTGCTGTTTGGCTTATTATTATTTATTTATATAGCACCAACAGTGTACCTGGCACTCTGGTTCCTACCCCAAAGGGGCTTATTATCTAAGAGACAAGGGAGGGGAAGACAAGGGAGAGGTGATCATAGGGAGAGACAAAAGAGTACATTCATGAGGTTGAGAAGTTGCATGTGCTTCACTAGATTCTAAGTGAGGGAGAAGACGCAGTTTCACTCATGACAAGCTAGGGAAAGCCTGACGGAAGAGGTAAGTTTTCAGGAGAAATTTGAAAGTTGGGAGGGAGGAAGCAGAACGAATATATCCAGGAAGGGAGTTCCATGCATGAGGGGCAGCAAGAGAGAAGAGACGACGATGTTTAGAGGCACAAGGGGGTTGTGAGCAGGTGAGGGGGGTGCAGAGGAGGAGCAGAGTTCGGCTCATCAAACTTTCACCAAGGTCTTCATCCTGCTGGTAGCCCGCCTCCTCCAGCAGAGGATACATGTCTACCCCTACCTGGACACCATATTAGTGAGGTCAAGGGCTCATACCATCGCAGATCATGATATTCGTGAAACTGAGCTGCTTGCAGAGCCACAGGTTCATAATAAACATCCCAAAGAGTCACCTCACCCCGACATTCAACCTGCAACACCTGGGAGTCCAAATGGACACCCAGCAAGACAGGATCAAGATCTCCATGATGAGACAGAACAAGATACGATCTCAGATCAAGCCTCTAGATGTCCAGCAACATTAGCCAACCTGACGCAACTCCTGGGATCCTTGGTCACTTGCATAGACCAGGTGGCCTGGGCACGCCTTCATCTAGAACTGCTGCGGAACTTCCTCTGGCCATACCAGATGGACGTTATAATGGGCTGCTACAAGCGCATCTGGCTCCTACAAAGAGCACGTGGTGCTCACATAGAAATAGGGAGTCCGAATGGCAGAACTTCTGCAAATTACCATTGAGACAGACGCAAGCCTACAGGGCTGGGGTGCGTGCCTGGGATCGCACAGAACACAGGGCAAGTGGAAGGAAAGCAAGGCCACACTCAGCATAAATTTACTTGTGCTCTGAGCAATATTCCTCACACTCAAGCAATTCAAGACGCTTCTGCAACTAGCACGTGCTTATACAAACAGACAATGCCTCAGTGATGGCCTACATCAGCCACCAAGGAGGATCAAGATCAATGACTCTCCAGAGGGAGGCCATGATGCCATTCTGCTGGGTGGAACACAGTTATGTCTATCAAAGCAATACGTATAAAAGGAACAGACAAGCAGCTCAGTTTCACAACAGAAGCAGACTGGCTCGGCTGCATGGACCTCGACCCAGGAGAGGGGGGAACTATACATGGAGGTCTTTGACCTGATAACCTGGAGCTTTGGCCATCCAATACTGGACCTGTTCACTAAAGCAGCCACCAGCAAGGCCAAAGAATACTTCTCCCGCAGGCAGGATCTGAGGGCCAGAGCAACAGATGCACTGCACGATGCACCAGCCCTGACTGAGGGGCCTCCAGTACAGGTTCCCTCCACTGCCTATGCTGGAGAGAACCATAAATAAACTCAGGGGAGAAAAAGCTCTAGTAATAGTTGGTGGTGGTGGTTGTTCGTGGCCAAAGGCCATTGCAATTTTAAAAAAAAAACAAGTACACGATCAAAAGAAAAGAAAAAAACCCCAATAAATTCACATCGATATAAAAAATGAAAATGAGAAATGCAAGAATAAAAACATATAAAAACAAATATACAATTTTAAGAGAATCCTAAGACTCGATAGGAAAGCAACAACCAATAAACAATACTACAGCCAATCTGCTATAACTCATAAGGCCACATCCAGTATCATAACCCAAATCATAGCTTACAGTGCCCAATTGGCATTTTATATTCTAAAAGGCATTTACGCAGTGTAAAAGCTTCAGTCAAAAAATAGGCCAAGCCCCTATTTAGTTGAGTAGAAGAGCTATTCAAAAGCAGACTCAACAAACATGAGTCTGATCTCCCCGGAAATTTGGTTAAAAATGGGTGCAGATGTTTTTCCCTAATGTAGTCCTATAAGTGACAACTAAGGAGAACATGTTCTGTTGTTTCAACTGAAAGCTGATCGAAAGGGCACAGGCAGTCAAAAAATGGAATACCGCTGAAGCGCCCTTCCAGAACCTTGAAGGGGAGAGCGTTAAAACGAGCATACAAGATATTTCCCCCTAAATGAAATCTGCGACTTTAGATAGCCTGCCATATCCCCCAAATCTGGAGTCCACTGAAGATTTGGGGGATACCATGTGCAGTGAGTGTCTTATATCGGCCAACTTGTTCTGCCTCTCCATATCCCTTAATCATTGAAGGATCTCTGCTTTGACAGATCTAAAGTCTTTAGTACCCAAATAACATCGGGAAAAGCCCATCTTATGTGTCCAGTCCTTGATAGTTGTGGCACCCTATTGGCCAAGACAACCATGGTTCTTGGATCTAATAGAGCTATACATTCCATCACTACTCCCCCTACCGGACCGGCCAGATGTAATCAAACGAGGACCCTTCCTCTAACATGACCCCATGCAGCTTCGGCTGATGGCATGGATGTTGAATGGAGATTACTGAGATCCAAGGGATACTCTGACTGTATCCTGGTGACCCTCATGAGCTCCCATAAGGGATGTGCTAAAAAGTTTTTGTCAGTGGCCTGAAGGTGCTTTGTGCAGTGACTGAAAGATAAGCAGGAAACTATTCACCATGCATTCCAGGCTTGTCCAGGCTCCCCAGGAGGAATTCTAACTAGGGGCTTAGCCCCAGCATACTGTCGAGGCAGGTATTGGTTGGGGGTGTGTGTGTGTCAGCCTAGACCCTGATGCATCTGGTAGCCTATCCTGACACCCACACATGAGGAAGTTCCTCAGAGCCACTAGGATGATCTCTCCTCCTGCAGTTCACAGGTTCCCTAACTGGGACCTCAAGAAAGTACTGCAAGCCCTCTCACAACCACCTTTTTCACCTTTACAAAGGGTGACTATGTACTTTCTCACTATAAAAGTGGCCTTCCTAGTTGCCATCTCTTTGGCTAGGAGGATATCCAAACTACAGGCTGTTTCCGTTAATGCAGACCTATCTCTGCACCTTTCACAAGGACTAAATAGTGCTCCGGACAGACCCCTCCTTTATCCACAAGATAAATTCTTTTACAGGTGGTAATACTTCCAACCTTCTGCCCCAATCCATCACACCCTAAGGAGGTGATTTGGCATCAGCTTGACATCAGAATGTGCTCTTCATTTACATTAAGACAACTCACTTGGATGGTAGGTCCTCTAGCCTCTTTGTCCTGCCCAAACTCTCAGTAATGGGCAGGTCATCTTTGAAGACATCTTCGAGCATGCATCACAGAGGCTTATGGAGATACGGGTCTCACTCTAGGAGGGAAAATTTTTTTGCCTGCTCCCTGAGATTCGCTGCTACTTTGAGGGCTATTGCCACTCCAGCCTACGAGGAAGTATACAGGGCAGTTACTTGGTCCTCCTTGCATACATTTGCCAAACACTATAGAATTCATGCCGTCTCCTCCTCCTGACATTGCTTTCAGCTGTAGGGTGCTGCAAGTCATGGCAGAGCAGGAGTAGCCCCTCCCACTGGGTATTTCCCCCCACCTGGGTGTGCACTGCTTTGACACATCTCAGAGTCAGGATTACCAGACAGGAAGCAGTAGAGAGAAAAGAAAATTTTAGTCACTTACTGGTGAATTTTCTTTCTACTAGGCTTCCTGCCTGATACTTTGGCCCGGCCCAACCCAACCCAACTTTATCCCCAGTGAGTGAGACAGGCTTGGGCTTGCTAGGGCTGGACCTACGTTATGCATCCTGGCCATAGCTTTCTAGGAGTAGGCACAGTTACCTAGGTCCTGGTGTCTAGGAATTTCTTCTTTTGCTCCAGGAATACCTTGCTTTGGAAGTCTCCAACTGAATTCCTAAAGGGATTGTTCCTCTACAGGCCCGCCTACAATTCAGGTTTTTGCAGTCTGCCTTCCAATTGGCTGAGGGAGAATAGCACCCAGAGTCGGAAGTACCAGGCAGGAAACCTAGTCATTGCTGGTAAGTGACTATAATTTTTTTTCTTCAGCCAATCCCCTACTCTACGACATAATGAATTGCTGGTACTTCATTTTCTAAATAAGTTAACAGGGTGACATGACCACAGCAAAGAATGGAATCATGCTAGAATCCTGAGGACTCAAACCGTACTATCCAGTCACACTGCTAACTCTTTTTCAGCATTCAAACAGACTTTTAACTGACTGAGCAATTTGTGAAGACCTTTTTCAGAGTCTGAATTGGATGCCAAGAGTAGCTTCTATTCAAGCAGTAAAGAAGGCCTGAAGGTCAGCCTAAGTTAGGGGGTTGTAAGTGTGCATGTGAGCCACTTTCCAAGTAGGTTTTTAGGTAACTGATTTTATTTCACCTTGGACTCAGTGGGTGTTAACTAGGGGGGTGGGACTTGGTGGGAAATACCGGTTACCGGTTTTACCGGATACCTGATCACTGAATACCAGATTAGATCCGGTATACCTGTACCGGATCTTTTCCCATTGAAATCAATGGGAGACAAAAGGTAAACCGAAATCACCTGTAAATTGCAATTCAATTACAAGAAAAAAAGTAAAAACACAGGTGAATCTAACTGCCAAGCTATGAAGCTAACCAACCAGTACCACCAGATCACACTTTGTGCCCAGTAGCCCCCATTAGCCCCCACAGCCAACTACCTTTTTTATCTTTAAAATAAAAACAGGGTTTTTTGTCCACAGCAGTGGCACTGAAGTCAGTCATTGAGTGTCAGCAGGCCATCACACAGGAGCTGCCAGCCCAGTACCAGTACGTATACTACACTTTGTGCCCACAGCCCCCACGGCCACCAGTAACCCCCAATGCCCACAAAAAATATAAAAAAATTTAAGCATTCGGTTTTTTTTCCCCACAGCGCTGCCACTCAGAAATAAGATCATCAATACAATCAATGATCACTGATCACTATAACAGCAACTGCCAGTAACACAGACTACTAGACTACACTTTGTGCCCAGCCAGTAGCCTGCACGGGCCGGCCCCGACAGCCACACTACTAGTATTATTGTTTGACAATAGGGTTTTCCCCTTTTTTTCCACAGCACTGTCACTCAGAATCAATCTTATTTGTGATTGATTTCTATCATAGCAACTGCAGGGCTGAAACCAGCAGCCCAGCAATCGCAGTTCAGAGTTTAAGGTTACAACATTGCAGCACTCTTATTTTTGTTTTCCCCCAAACCAGACCCGCAAAAGAGATAACGTTGCCATCGCCTACCTTTATCCGGAACCTCAGAATCCTCGATTTTTGGTCCCTCCTTGCCCACGACTCCAAGTAGTCGTCTTTATGGTACCTTTTGGCGGGGTTATGGGAGTATCCTTTGAACCAGAACCCCCATTTCTCAATTCATCACACAGGTACACTCACACAGGTAAGAATTACTAAGGGGTCCTCTTACATACGGGCTCATTTCCATGGAAGGGAAAAGGAAAGGTTATTTAATTCATTCATTCACACCTGAGTCCACTGGGTCACAGGGTTCAGCCCAAGGCTTAGTCCTAGACCTGGTCAGCAGTTCATTAATTCATTCAAACCTGAGTCCACTGGCTCACAGGGTTCAGCCCGAAGGCCTAGTCCTAGACCTGGTCAGTGGTTCATTAATTCATTCATGCCCGAGTCCACTGGGTGGTGGGGGAGGGCAAATTTGGAGTGTGAGTGTGTGTGTGTGTGGTACGCATGCACACATATGGGATGGGGGGTAACCCTGTCCCAACCATGTCCAAACCCCAATGTCATCACTCACCTACTGGAGTGTTCTTGGTTTAATCTCCTCTGGAATGCCAGTTGTTTTCCATGGTAGCACTCAGGCAGGCATTAGGCAAGGCTACAGACACAGAGATGCCTAATAGCTTCATAGGATCTGCAGAACACACAATGATGCTAAAAGGCAGCAGTGCGTCATGCAGTGCACTGCTGGCAGTGTTACATAATCAATTATTCTTCTGCCATTGCTGTGTCCGGTCCTCAATGAGTGTCATTGCAAGAGTCCTCTTCTAGACAGACACAGTCAGACTCCAGGGTGTGTAATGCTTTTTATTTCAAATCCACAGACTAGACTACAGAGACACACAGGGACCCTTTCTTCTCAGAGGCTCATCAGAAACATCTGCTGAGGAAAATGGGCCTCATTGCATGATGCAATGCACTCATTGGGGGTGACTGGCAGTGCATTCATCTTCTGCCATTGTGGTCCAGTCTGTTCCAGATGAGGTGCCATAGCTGGGGTGCTGGAGCCTCTGACACGGAAGGACTCAAGCCTATGGAATTATTTGTATTTTAATCCCAGGGGACTGTAGTCCTACCACGTCTGGAGGTGCAGTGATGGTGGTGGGGAGTTGGGGACACATCAGATGGCTGAGGGGGGCCAGGCTGGAGCTTGGGTGAGAGAGCAGTGGGTGGATAGGGAGGGTGCTGCAGGAGGGGGGCTGGTCTGGGGGATGGGCCGTGTCATTGGGGAGTGGCCCCTGGCTCCTGGAAGATGTTCCGCCCTCCCAAAGTCCTCTTCATGTCTTTCGGGGGGTGGGGGTGGCCACCCCACGCATGTTGGGCCGATGTGTTTTTCTGTGGTGTGCTGTGTGCTGGTGTGGCATGTGACTGGGTGAAGGGCCCTGCTGGGGCATTCCATTCCAGACTCCAAGGATGGAGTGCAATGGATTAGCACTACTGGGGCACTCCACTCCAGTGTGTATGCGAGAGAGATGAGTGTAAGAGTAAAGACAAGAGATGAGACGAGTCCACTCCTTGCCCTTCCTGGATGGAATGGGATCAAAGGAGGCAACTTGTGGGCTGGCAATATATGGGAATAAGTAGTAGCTTTCCTACTACTTTTCCATGGTGGAGTGCTTGGACTGGGAATATCACCCTGCTGCGGGTGCTATGCTGGCTGTGCAAACCGAGACCACCTGCTGCTCTGAGCTCTTCAATGACACCGCTGACCAAACTGCAGGCTGATGTAATTTGCCTGAGTCTTGTCAGGATGTGCACAGGTGCAGAGGAGTGAAGGTAGCCGGAGAGGATATCCCCTGGGGCTGTGCAAGCACATCATGTCCCCCAGTCAAAGGTCTCACCCTCCATGAACCCAAGAAGGGGAAGGTTAGTCTTGAGAGAGACCAACTCTTCCACTGTCTTTGGGTCCAATTTGGAGCGATGTGGGGTCACAATGTCTCCTGCCACACTGAACACCCACTCCGAGGATACACTTGTAGGAGGACACGAGATGTATCGCATGACTACCTTTGCAAGCGGGGGCCACACATGGATCTTCAATGACCAGTAGGCCATGGGTTTGGTGGATACAGGGCATGGGGGCTCGTCAAGATACTGCGAAACATAAGTGTTTGCAATATCCCGGTTCTCCGGCTCACATGTAGGTTCTGCATCCTCCTGCAGCCATGAAAGAGTCATGGCAGACTGGCCCCCACTTGCAACCCCTATAGGAGCAGTAGCACTTGCCTCATGCTGTGGGGGCTGCTGCGCTTGGCAATACTGCCACACCTCATTGACGAGGTCGCCCCTGTAGGTCGTGAAGGGAACGACGAGTGCAGCCATCTTCCTCTTAACCCGTGGGTCGAGTAGCGCTGCCAGGAAAGGTGGCCGACTTTTCAGCAAGACGTCGAAACATCTTTCCAAATTATCGACCAGTGCCGCTGATAGCGCCCTCACAGACTCACAAAGGTCACAGCAAGAAAGAAATGCCTGCTTTCATTGCTGCAGGATCATGAAAAGCGGTAACACTTGGCACAGACTGGAAAGCTCCGAGCTGAGCTCCATCGTGCCAACGTGAAACGGCTCCAGAACCTACGTCCGCTGCTCCACCGCTGTCCAGTCCTCCCTGGACAGTGGTGTTGCCCCACTGCTCCGCGACAAGCATAGGACATGCAGCACCTCCTTCTGCTCCAGGAGTCGTTGCAGCATAAAAAAAGGTGGAGTTCCACCTTGTCACTACATCCTGAATCAGCCGGTGAAGAGGGGAGCCCAACTCCTCCTGCTTCTCTCACAGCGCCCGGCTGGCTGAAACTAACAGGTGGAAGAAGCCCGCAATCTTCCTGGCAGTTCCAAGGATGCATTCCATGGCCTCTGTCCCAGAGACGGCATTCTGAACCACCAGATTCAGAATGTGCGCACCGCAGCGAATATGGGTGTAGCCACCCTGACTCATGGCTGCAACCATATTAGAGGCATTATCGGTTACAAAGTAACCGACCTCGAAGCTAGATCCCTCAGCATGGATCCACCTACCCAGCATGGATCTTATCACCCCGAGGATTTGCTTCGCTGTGTGCTCACTGTCAAACACACGGGCATCAAGCAATGCCCAGCGTGGCTTGACAGAGGTCACTGTTCCTCCAGTGCTGCTGCTCCTCGCTGCGCTGGTGCCAGCTACTGGTGACATCTGCCACCAGTGTGCGGTCCACGCCAGATAGGCGTGGACCGCACTCTGGCTAGTCCACAGGTCTGTGGTAAAATGTACCATGGCCCCCTCCGCGCGAGAACTCCACAAGGAGCTGGGACTTCACCCTCCCGTACAGAGACGGAGCAACCTTAGAGCGGAAGGTTTTGCAGCAAGGGACACTACCTTGGTTCTAGCAAATTCAACAGCTGCTTGAACCCAACACCCTCAACAAGGTTGAATGGCTGCTCATCCAGGGCAATCACTTCCGCGATTGCCTTGGTGATGGCCACAGCCCGGGGGTGTCTGGGTGCAAACGACTGCCTCTTTTCCCAGAGCGCAGTTACAGTCCGCTGGGAGGACGATGACAGGGAAGCACTGGGCTGGGATGAGCGGCTAGCGCTCTTCCTCTGCCTCTTCTGGGGACGGGGGGTGGTTTCGATGCCGTCACGAGACGGCCGAGTGGTAGCAGTTGTAGTGGGAGTGGAAGAGGGCTCCTCTTCCTCCAAGGAACTATCACCCACAAGCTCTACAACTGCCACCTCCCCGCGTGGTCGCTTGGAACGTGACCCCCTTGGGATCACAGAGGTGCCCGTGGCGACGTTCCATGTGACTCCTAAGGCCAGAGGTGCCCCATTTCATGGGATCGGAGCCACCGCAACTGACCTTGTCATAGCAGTGTGAACACACTGCCTTTGAGTTATCTTTCTCCCAGATGTCAAAATGAGACCACACCCAGGATGTGATCTTCGTGCTTGTTCCTGGGAGGGCAGGAGCAGCACGACGGGGAGTAGATCTCACAAAGGCAGTGCTTGTTGCAACACGTGCAGAAGGGGCAGTGGCAGCAGGAACAGTATGTGTGGGTGTAGAGGGTGGGGCCAGAGGAGATGCGGGTGCGCTATGGTGCGTGTCGGCAAGGGGAGAGGGCGGAGTTGTAGATGCACTAGAGTGTGTGTCAGTGGAGGACATGGCTGGGGAAGCAGGCGACTGTAAGAGTGTAAGTGCGTGCGCAGGGGACAGCGGCGCACTAGGGGCAGAAGCAGAGGAGGTAGCCAGCGAAAGGTCAACTGCACTAGCAGAGGAAGAAGGAGCCCCCTTCTTACTGCTAGGCAGTGACCGGGAGGAAGAAGCACCCTCCTCCCATCCCAGCCTCTGCAGTGGCTTCAAGGTACGTCCAGAGACCTTAGTCTTGGGCGCACTTGAAGCTGGTGTGCTGGAGGAAGAGGCCACAGGTGGCCTTATCTCCAGTGTCCCTGTGCCAGTCAGAGTAAGCTGCCTAAGAGGAAGAAGCTTCTTGCCTCTTCCGGCACTGCCACTCATGGTTGGTTTTTTAGTTCCACATCGGCGGCTCATCTTTAAGCTGTCGCTGACTGAGTCACTAAGAAAGAACCATCGGCAACAGGTGTGTGGGTTTTTCTTGAACTTGTATGGGGGTTTAACAACAACTAGTAACTGGGGGGTTAACTAACTGAGGGCTAGGGTGTTGGCTACAGCTAGGGTGTAGAACTAGGGGTTGTAGAACTAGGGTAGAGTTGGTGGGGTAGTAGAATTAGGGTGGGGTAGAGTTGGTGGGGTAGTAGAATTAGGGTGGGGTAGAGTAGCTGGGATAGAACTAGGGGGAGTAGAGTAGGTGGGGTAGAATAGGGGGTAGAGTAAGTGGGGTAGTAGAACTAGGGTGGGGTAGAGTAGGTGGGGTAGTAGAACTAGGGTGGGGTAGAGTAGCGGTGGGGTAGAGTAGCGGCGGGGTAGTAGAACTAGGGTGGGGTAGAGTA